>JAQOOF010000061.1:0-120000 GCA_029931835.1 Etheostoma nigrum | reverse complement strand
CTAAATTGATTGTCTTCAAACCATCAACGTTGTTTTTGCAGTTTCTTTATGTAGATTAATTTAAGAAAAAAGCATTTGCCTTAATATACTGTACATCAATGCTTTTACGTACAAAACCTTTATTTCAAAAATGTGCTCATGTTACACATATGTTACAGTAATTTTTGATGCGTGGGGTCGTTTACAGACGCTCATTTTTATTCTGCGGTAGGAGTGCGTATTAATGTCTTTAAATGAAATGATACTGTGTCAATTTTTTGCATGTTTTTAAAGCTTTTGTATAACATCTACAAAATAAAGAAGTTTTAATTTTGTTATCACTGTTCATTCAGGTGGCTTCATTTCGTTAGCTTGGGACTCAGCTCGATGCTGATCTGGGAACAGCGTGGGTGAGAATGAGCTGCAAACTCATGGTGGGATTCTGCATGTTGACGTAGATACAAAGGTTCAGCAGCTAAATGTAAGACATGTTCTGGATATTTAGGGTGTTGTACAGTACAACCCCCCCCCCCCCCCCACACACACACACACACACACACTTAATAGATTGCCTTTCTTTGGATGCTTGTCCTTAAAGCAATTCATACTGGATCTGACTTCTAAGTGTACACTTTCATTTGTCCTGTGACTTCCACTTTTAACGTTGATTCTGAGAAGGATTAGTAGTCTTAACTTTAAAATGCAATGGGGGGGGGGTTGTGTCATTGTTGTCTGAGACCTGAGGTCAGTGCTGAAAGAAGAAGTGATAAAATACTCTGCTAGTAAAAGTCCTGTATTCATTCTTTTACTTAAAGAGCCCCTATTATGCTTTTTTTTGCGATTGTTCCCATCTTTAGTTTTTTTGTGTATTTAATAGATGTTAAAAAAGTTAAAAAAAAAAACACATTTCACTCCACATGGAGTTTTCTCTCGCACAGACAGCATGTTTTCTCAACTGCCTAAAAATGGCTCATCCAAAATCCTCTATGAAATTCCTTGATTAATGCATTTTGTCTGGTTTTCTTTCCAAACGTCTCTCTGAACATTGTTCTCTTACTGTCCTGCTGCCACTCATCTAGAGCCGAGGGACGTGGAGAAAATCAAATATCACAATATATGTGACCAACTACACTGACATAGATATTGCAATGTTTTTTGTTTGTTTTTTTGATTTCACAAAATATTTACAAAATGAGATTTTAGATCATCAATAACATGGATGAAATGACTACGTGGTTAATGGGAAATAATAATGGGAAATAACTTCAATCGTTCATCACATCATCTCCTCTCATACTCCACCTTCCCATTTAGCTCCTTCTCAAACCTCAAGACCTCCAACGATGTTTGACCTTCCTGTTCCTCTTTCAAATTCCTCCATCCTCTGTCCTTCTATTACACAAATGTATTTTTCTCAGTATTATCAGAATGTCCTTGCCTACTACCACGTGTTATACCAATACCAGAATAACTAACAGCAGCTGTTTTACGCTGAAGTATTATCAAATTTGACATTATATCCTAATCAAGCAATGATGGTAACTAACTTTCAGTGAAAAATGTTCATGTTAAAATTATAAAATGAATGAATTTATCTTCCTCTTCAATGTTTTTTTAAATGTTTTAATACATTTCTTTGCCTTATGTACATCATTTTTAAATCACATGTGTGTTGAAAAAGTGCTATCCAAATAAACGTGTATTGTTCAATATTAAAGTCCATACAAACCTTATTTAAAGCCAGTGGATTTATTACATGACCAGTGTTAAGGTGCACCAGATTGAAAACCAAGCCTATCAAGCTCTACTGGATTGCCCAAATGGATCTGAGCCACAAAGACATAACTCAGTTTTTCCATAACAAGCATCTTCATTGAGCATTTTTTTATACATATAAGTAAAGATGTTTGTGTTTAGATTATTTTATTGCAACCCCGGTTGGTTTCACCCAAAAAGATATAACACAAATGTTAATGTGAAATTACTGAAATCTAAATGAAAGCAGAATCAATGGATGGTAAATAGGCTTTTACATATTTTACTGTGTAATGGTTTGGTTGTTGTGAAAGGTGTATTTTGAAATGTTCAAATATATATGAATTTGTTTATGGGGACAATTCACAATGAGTTCACAATCAAATTATTACTTGGTTATTGATCATTTCCTTCCACAGCTCTTGTAGATTAGGTAACAGCCTCATGCTGCTGACGTAGTTTTATTATTATTTATTTCAACCGCATCCTCATGATTAAGCCTACTCTGTGATGTTTATGAGGAGCCAACAGAATAAACACGCACACACACAGACACGTATATCTTAGTTCTTTACGATTAGACACTAGTCATTCAAAGTGCAATACAGCCTTTATCTCATGTATATATACATATATATATATATATATATATATATATATATATATATAGCCTTTAAACTCTCGGGGCTGAACCTTCATTATGAACAGCCTGCAGTTTTAGACGATGGCGTCACAGACTCGTAACGAAGTCGTCTGTGTGAGTAAGCTCAACCTGCCCAGTGGCAACAGCGCCCCCTACAGTCACAAAATACGATGGTCACAGAATTTGGTGTTACACCGGTGCGTGAGAGTCGGCAGCCTCACATCTCAGCTCTCTGTCCGTCTGTAGTAACTTCTTTAAATGGAGGTGGAGAAGCTGAGTTGCAGCGTTTTTCTCTCGCCTATAATCTTCCACTCCACTCTCGTCGTCATATTGCTGATTGTCGGCTTCGCAGCTGTTGAAGGTAAGCTCACACAATGTGTCGTTACCACAGCAACTACAAACTAATAATATATTCAGCCTTAAAGATAGATTAGTATCTTTAAATTAATCTATCTCCAGTTAACATGTAAACAAAGAAAGATGTAATTTGTCTCTTGTTATATTATTCTGGGATGTGTGTAGACTATTTGGTAACTGCTGCTTAAATTCGATTTGCTGAAATGATAATTCAATAATGATCACTGATGAAAAAAAACATTATTTTCTCCATAACATAAATGACATTTCAATATGTTGAAGTAATACAAAGCGTCTCCTCGGTCTACCTGTCACAGGCTAAAGGTTTTACATAGAATTACTCATTTATCTTCTAATCGTTTGGAGTGATAAGATTAAAGGGGCCAAAACTACTGGAATACACAATGGCTTATCAACATTAAATCACTTTATCAGGTACACCTGTTGCACCATAATCTGCCATAATCTACCTTTTACAAGTTTATAATATTCACTTTTTATATGTCAAGTAACAGAGTAGGATGTGGGATGTGACCCTTTGTCAGCTGGGTTTGACCTTTTTTTAATTCTGGCATAACATCATCGGCAGTCTATAACAAAACCACATGATCTTAGACCCCATTGCTGTGTCATCAGGGGTTGCGGTGGTTTACACCCTTGGTCCGGTCGAAACCGCTTGCTATGTTTTGTGTTGCAAACGTGTTAATGTCATGGTTTGATTAAGTGGTACCAATACTGTTAAGATAATTGTATTACTAATAGTTTAAATCATCATTTTTGACATCGCAATAAAAAAATGGTTTATAGCTAAAAATATAGCTACGCTTGTTTTGATAATCGATTGATCATATGAGTCATTTATCAAGAACAAACTTTGATTTATCTGCTTTTATCTGTTTTATATCATAGTAAACTCAAACTGTTTGGGTTTTGGAACATTTGTCGGACCAAACAAGACATTTGAAGACGTCCCCTTCCTTGGAAACTGGGATTTTAACATTTTAGAAACCAAACTAATCCTTGATTAATTGTAAAAAATAAATGGGAAGTTGATCAGTAGGCTAACATGAAACAATATGCATGTGTAAGCTTGCTGTTTAGTGCCACTGTTGCAAAGTTATTGGTTCAGGAAACTGGGTATGAGTGTAGGGAATGTTTTCACACTCATGTGTCAGTAAAACAATAGTTGATATGGTTACATCATCAGCATACAGCGAAACAGATCCCAGACTTTAATGGCTTCAGCAGATTTTAAAGTCATCCTCCATTGCTCAGGTGAATCCCACGTGGTTGGTCCAGTTCAGCCAATCGTGGCTGCTCCGGGTGATGACGTCATCCTGCCCTGTCATGTGGAGCCTCCAGAAACCGTGGCGGGAATGACGGTGGAGTGGTCGAGGCCCGACCGTAAGCCGGACCCCAGAGATCGGCTGAGCCGGGTCGAATATGTTCATCTCTACCGGGACACTCGCGAGGTCCCGGACATGAAGATCTCATCGTACGCCGGTCGGACAGAACTGTTCACAGAAGGCCTGAGACATGGCGACATATCGCTGAAGATCATGAACGTGACGCTTGCAGACAAAGGGAGATTCAGATGTTTCATCCCAAAGTTAAACGGCCAAATACAGTCGTCAGTTGTTCAGCTTGTCGTTGGTGAGTTAGTCTTTTAAAAGTTTGGGATGCAGATTAAAGCTGCAATAAAAATGTTGACGTAAAATGGATCATATCAACATTTTGTCTTGTCTATAGAGTGCTAAAATACAATATACAAGATCAGTGCCATGAATATCTTGTTGTCAACAACTTATGTTCCTTTGCCCCATAGTAAAGGGCTGTTGTCTCCTTTAAATATTATTGTTAGTCATTGCAATGTTTATGCTTTCGTTTTTTCCAGAACAAAAATCTTCCACAACAGAGACGCCTCTGCAACCCAGAAGTCACCAAACTTCTGTACCGAGGAAAGAGGCGGATGGTAAAGGTGAGAAAAAACAACACTCACTTTGTTGTGCTGTTAAACTGACCTTGCTTTTACCACCGTTAACTACGGGCGTCACCAAATCAACAAGACCAATATGAGAAGGATTATTACTTCAGTGTCGGTGCTTTGGCTTGTTTCAAACCTGACACTGAATCACATTCATGTTGTGTGTTAGCCCTCATCCTTGTTGTTTGTTACATTTTTTTTCAGGTGGTTTGTCCAGTCAGATCATTGTGGTCGTGGTTGTCTCCCTGATGATCCTGGTTGTTGTTGTTGGAGTCATAAGATATGTCACAAAGTGTCAAAAACACAAAGTAAGTCAGAATCAATTTTGAGTTTGTGTAAGAAAACACACAATTCCTTTCTCTCAGTTGACTAATTATTACTTTTTTTTGTTTAAATTGTCCCTCCAGCTTATATTGGTACCAACGGTCTAAGGGCACGTTGGTAGACACCGACAAAGATGAGAACACTACCCAGCTTTTCTCACCTCCTTTTTCTCAAAATATGTCCAATTAGTGCAAGGATTCAAACTAGCAACTCTTCCAGCTACAGATGGACTCACTGGATCTGCAGAAGCTTTTTATGTTGTGGAAGAAAGCAGACGTCCACCAAACGTCTTGTAAGTTTCTCTGATTTGAACACTGTGACATCTGTAGAGTCTTAAATGTGAAATGGAAGATCTGTTACATGTACAATTGTTGACCTCATGTCATGAAGGGGAAATTAAATTTGAAGACATCAGGGTTATTTGCATCTGCTGTGTCTGGACTGAAAGAGGGGTTTTGTATAGTTTCAACCAATTTGAATTATGCTTCCATAGCTTTGCATGTGGCTTTTAGTAGGACCTGGCAGCAGTGAGTCAGAGCTAAATTTACATTTGAAATAGTCAGACATTGTTCATCATGGAAAGTTAAAGGGTTTTCTGCTTTGCTACTTCCCCTACTTGTTATTTATTCTGTTCTAATTTAATTGTGTGTTATGTTCTATGTGTGTGACATGAAGAGGCTGTTGTGAAATAAGATATATATAAACCTTGTGGCTGTCAAGTGCCTCTTACGTCTTAACTTATTATAAACTCTTGTTCTGTTGTTATATGCTGAATTTATTCTAAGATGTTCCAATAAAAGCAGGCCTTTTATTGGTTAAACATTGTTCTTGTGATCTAACAGATAGCCTTTGTTAAATTGATTTGTCGGCTCTTTGTTGTGTGAAGTAATTATGAGCACAGTTGATGAATCAGATGTTTCATTGCTTGCATTGCAAGTTCCTTGGAGTTATGTTTTAGGATCTAGATCAGGCTTTCATTTTAGCCTCATAGCTTTTCTTATTTCTGTCCCTTTTTGTGTTATTGATTCAATTCATCGTTTGCACTTTAGATTCTTCAGCAAAGGTTGTTGCACTTCTTGTGTAAGTCTTTCTCAGATGTGACTTGACGATTTTGTTTTTATTAAATTAAAAGTCAATTTAAATAGTAATTGCCACAAGTAAAGTTCATACAATGAATAGTTGCCTAATCATTTCTTCTCTCCAAATGATTACAGTGTGTTTACATCATATGAGCTGTGACTAATATATCTGGGCTGAAGGTTGTGTAAGTCAGCTGCTTATCTCTGTGACAGTAATTAGGTAAAGGTACTTTATTGTCACATACACATACAGTACATGTAGCAAATGTCCTCTCATTCAACCCACCCCTCAAGGGAGCAGTGGGAAGCCCAGGGAACCCCCGATCTGAGCCAGTGCCTTGATTGACTGGAGAACCTAGTCTACATGTTTTTGATGGTGGGGGAAACCAGAGATACCCACGCAAACATGGGAGAACATACACACTGTGAGGCCACAGGGCTAACCATTGGGTCACCATGCTGCGATAATACATGTGCTTATGTAAGACCTACAGTATATTATGTTAATATGTTTTGTTTTCACTCCATGAAAGTTGAAAGCTTTTGGCAATACTAGTTGTAGGCTCCAGGTATTAAAGGTCCCGGTGGCAAGGTGGAGGCTGGGGGTGTGGCCTTGACCAACTGCCACTTTGCTCATTTGAAAGCCATGATGTCTCTCTCTCATGGGGGTGCCAAATTCTCTGGGCGGGCAAAGCAGAGAAAGGGGAGGTAACCTTGCCCCTTATGACCTCATAAGGGGCAAGATTCCAATCGGCCCATCTGAGTTTTCATTTTCTCAAAGGCAGAGCAGGATACCCAGGGCTCGGTTTACACCTATCACCATTTCTAGCCATTGGGGAGCCATAGGCAGGCTGGGGGAACTCATATTAATGCTAAAAAACTCATAAAGTGACGTTTTCATGCCATGGGATCTTAAGTTCATATGATAACCAACATTGATGCCAATTTAAGCCACAGTTTCTGTGTTATCCTCTTCTAAAACTAAAGGTCTTTTAGAGCAACTCACACAGAGATAATTGTTAGGCATGGAGTGCAGAGAACATCAGCTCGCTAAAACGTCATTAGAGTCACGGTAATAAACAAAAACATTTGCTATCATAACTTCACATCATGTTGCCATTTGAGTGAGAACATGTTTCGGACAAAAATCAACAACAACACAGAATTTGAAATTGAAAGTTGAGACGTTTTGGAATTTTTTTGTATTTCTCTCATAAAGTTAAATTCTAAAGATTTCCCCTCTGGTTGTTTCTGTTCATCAGTACTAAAAAAAAAATTAACAAGGAAGCTCCTTGCAGGTAAAACAACAATAGATTACAGAATTATTTCCTTCTCAGGAACAAGTTGATCATTTTACGGAAACTTGGGGGATTTTTATGTCTCTGAAACCGGAAGTCATATGAATAACCCATGAAGTCATATTAACATAGCTAGCCAAGTTTCTCACTTTCCTGTTTTTCAAACAATGGCTCTTATGTGGGTAAGCCAGTTGTTTGGTTTTGTTTTCTTAATGATCTAATCAAAGCTCCACTGAACTTTGTGTAGTAATTTTCACAGGGAGATAACCATTTATTTCCTCCAAATAAAGTACATTTCCAAATTACAATGTGTTTACTTCATTATGTTTGAACTCATGACATTCAATCTGTGAATGATCTGCAGTCATTTTCACAAAAAGCACGTGGTTTGATTTGGTTGGACCATTGGAGGAGGAAAAAAACAGCAGAGCATCATGTCAAGATTGATAGAGACATTTATACATATACACCTTCAGCCTACTCATTCAAATGGGTAGTCATAGTCTCTATGTAAACTGGCACAGGTTAAAGGAAATGTAAGGGGAATAAATGTACAAGTTCAAGAAGATCAAGACTATCAGCTCCTACATCTTATATATGTCAGGCCTACTTTATGTTCATGTTCATATTCTTATCTAAATCTGAAATTGTGCCATTAAAACTTATCCATTGGGGGATGGCAATGGCACACAATCTACAGTAGCATTATGATGGAGGAGACTCCAACATGTCTTCCAATATGGACAGAAATACAGGAAGAAATAATGTACAGCTAGTCTAAAAGTCACAGTTAAAAGTACACTTGAATAAACTATAACTACAGACTTAATTCATGCTTAATATAGGCCTATGTAAGTCTCAAGCTATATATTTGTTTAAATAAATGGAATTAAACTGCAAGTAAGTATAACACACCTGTATCTGTAAGATACAGACAAATGTCAGCTGTACCGCAACTAATCATTGTTTGAGGCATTGGTAATTTGGGGATAAGTTTCATTCTAAAAGTGATTTCTTTAAGCCAAAGATGCAAACAGACGTTAACAAAAGGCTAATAATTCATAATAATACTGAGACTTTGCAAAATTCTCTTTTAAATAAACAAAAATCGTATGTTTCATTCATTGCTCTAACGGGTACCATACATCGCGGTCGGCCGGAAGGGGCGGGATTTCGCCCCTTCCGTAGTTCCGTCATTTCCGTCCGACGGGGGAAAAAAACAAAACATACGACTAGCAAAAGAGCTGTAATGAAACCGAACCTAAAAAGCTCAACTACCACCTACATTACCATGTGTAGCGTACAGGTTAGGCGGTGAGTTAGCTAACGACACGGAGAACTAATGCTGGGTAGCCAACCAGCCTTTTTACAACATGAATTTAAGAGGACTCTTTCAGGACTTCAACCCCAGGTACCTTTAGCTAGCACCTAGCTAGCACTTTAGCTAACTGTGTCGCTGCTGCTGTTGTTGTTGTTGCCGAGGAAACTCATTATGAAAACGTTTGTTTCATACGGATGGAATAAAACACACTCATTTCTCATTGCGGAACAGATCAAGTAATGTGTAAAGTAAGTGTAAGTGCAGTGGCTAAACGAGCGAAAAGAAGGTATCTGGCTAATAAAGGCCTAGCTAGCATGCTAGCTAAGATAACGCTAGTTTAATGTCGTCTGCAATATACATTGACTGTAGCTTTTAGGTCCAAACACTTAGCTTAATAACCATAGACAGTATAAGAAAGTTAATAATGCGAGACACGTTGTTTTTAGGTAGCACATAACTGTTATGCATATCTTAATGGGATTTACAGGCCCTCAAAAGCAACGGGTCCCAGCTTAAAATTAAAATGAAAGTTATAAACTAAATAATAACTAAACTGGCAAAAAGTTAGTCCAAAAGTCCACCTGCAGGCATACATTTACATTATATCTATTTACATTATATTACTTCCTAGTTAAACGATTTATTTTAAATCGTTTGATTAACGAGTAGGTAAGTTATCAAACAAATGTAAACTCTGAATCAGCAAATATGTTTAAAACATTAGAGTCTAATCTCTAATGACTTTTCTCTTGTGTTCTTTATACACACAGGACAGGCCAAAAGTTACTACTACTTTGAAGACACTAGAATATAAGACATGATTTCAGTTATTTCACACGTTTTTGTTTAGTACATAATTCCACATGTGTTCATTTATAGTTTTGATGCCTTCAGTGAGAATCTACAATGTAAATAGTCATGAAAATAAAGGAAACGCATTGAATGAGAAGGTGGGTCCAAACTTTTGGCCTGTACTGTAAATGAAACTATAAAAAACAAACCAATTTTTCATCCATCTATCTATCCAATTTCCACACTCTAAACCGTAGCCAAATACTTGTGTCTATTTATTTGATTTGCACCTATAACTAATATTACCACTGTCTTCTGTCTCAACCATCCTACTTTCAAGTTTGTCTTTTTATATTATCCTATCTCCCCCATCCCCCCCCCCCCGCCCACAAATGCGCACACTGATTACAGCGAATTTCAGTTGTTATGCTTCTCTTTCTTCAATAATTGACATTTCACTTGCACACACTTTGCATTGTTTTAAAGAGAAATCTGAATTGATGAGAGATGCTCCTTCATTATCTGTAACTGTCAGTACTCACAAGAATACGAACAGGTTGCTTCTTTACATTGACATCAAGGGTCAAGCATGTCTCTCTCTCTCTTCCTTGTTGCAGTAAGTTCCTGATCTACTCCTGTCTGCTGCTGTTCTCCGTGCTGCTCTCCTTGAGGCTGGATGGAGTCATCCAGTGGAGTTACTGGGCTGTGTTCACCCCGATATGGCTGTGGAAGCTGTTGGTCATCATTGGGGCCTCTGTGGGCACTGGAGTCTGGGCACACAACCCCCAGTACAGGTAGACTCTCTCACACATTAACATGGGCTGCACAATACTGTCCAGTGCATGGAATTGTTTACTTAATCATGCATTTAGTGTACATCCACCAAGTATGCGTCTCATTAGTAGGGGTCGATATTGTTCAGAAGTCTTTTAAAGATATTTTTTGGGCAATAACGTCGAGGAATAAACATATAAATATATGGACGGCCGCTCTACCAACTGAGCTATCTGGCCGCTCTAAAATCTGTTTTAATAAAACAAAAATAAATTAAAACATTACACATTATGAAACAAATCTTTTTTCCACATCCCCTTTCCACTTGTGTGACGCACACTGTAGTCAAGCCTCTCAAAACACAACACTCACACACAAACACACACACAATGGTTGGGAATCTTCACTGGTCTCACGATTCAATCCAATTATCCTTTCCAAGATTTCAATCAGTTCTATATCGCGATGTGTAATTACCTCAATATTATCATATATTGTTTCACATGGTTTCCACACACACACATATATATATATATGTATTATACATATGAGAACTCCCCTCTTTATTAAATTGGGGGTGGCAGTAGCTCAGTCAGTAGGGGAGTTGGGTCGGAGCAGTCCTGTCATTCTGACATCTATCTCTCCATTAGTGTGTAGCATATATAGGTCCTGAGCATGTTTGTAATTCAGGCCTGAATTTATGTGTGTGCAACTGTACTAACAGAGTAGAAATTGGGAAATTTCCCCTGGCGGGATAAATGATGGGCATTCTTCTTCTTCTAAAAAAACAATTACTACTAAACTATAACTACTTATTCTGATTTTATGTTTATATTATAAATCATTGTGTCTGTCTGGTTAGCATGTCCCATTACATTTAATCACAGGAAACATTGGTGTCGGTATGGATGAACCATATGATGGTTTGATCTTAATTTATTCTCTCTTAGGGCTGAAGGGGAGACATGTGTGGAGTTCAAAGCCATGCTGATCGCAGTGGGGCTCCACGTCCTGCTGCTGATGTTCGAAGTGTTAGTATGCGACCGCGTGGCGAGGGGAAATTACTTCTGGCTTCTCGTCTTCATGCCGCTCTTCTTCGTGTCGCCCGTCTCTGTAGCAGCCTGCGTCTGGGGGTTCAGACACGACCGCTCGCTCGAGGTAAGGGTACACTGAGACCAGAGTAGGAAATCAATGCAGAATCACGGCCAACTGCAACTGTGGCTTGATAGTTAGAGTTTGTCTGTGTTAGGAGAGGGTTCAGAAATGAGCACCCTTTCTACATACAGGGACTACTCATAGTCCCTACTTCATAGTCAAGCCTATGAAAATGTAACCACACACACACACACACGTCGTCTCTTTGCACAACATAGTGTTTTTCCTGCATGTCTCTACGACGTGTAGACAGCCAATCACCAGCACTATTTGATCTTTGTAGAAGCTTTATTGGCTCACTGACTCTGGTGACATTTACTCCTTTAGGTATTGAACTTTGGTATTGAATTTTGGTATTGAATTTTGATTTGATCGTGTTTAAAAACTAAGTGCAGTACTCAGCCCTAGTTTAAAGAATGCTTTGTTGTGCGAGTGAGGAGAATAATTTGCAACAAAAAGCAGCCAATTTCACGTCGATCAGCCAATATGATGCACTTCTCACAGTGAACACTGTAATCTATTTAGTTCCCCACACATTTAACAAACATTTAACAAAGTTAGCAGTTACATTTCTATGTCAGTATGCAGACATTTTTTTTTTTAGAAAATATCAAAGTGATAAGTTTGAAAACAACAAGTATAGTGCTGATTTTCTGTGTTTGCTTTGTCTCTTCTCAGTTGGAGGTGTTGTGTTCAGTTAACATTCTCCAGTTCATCTTCATCGCCCTGAGGCTCGACAGGATCATCAACTGGCCTTGGCTGGTGAGATACACACACAGTAGATCGTCAGACATTGCCCAGTGCTTTTATTACACACACTTCAATTCCATTTATCCATTATTATATTGTGCTTTCACAGGAGGGGGTGTTTTCTGTGTTATTCTCCAACCATGTGTTAAAGTTTAAGGTGATAACATCGTCCTTACCTTCATCTGCTTTGTGTGTGTGTGTGTGTGTGTGTGTGCTGCAGGTGGTGTGTGTTCCACTGTGGATCCTGATGTCCTTCCTGTGCCTTGTTGTCCTCTACTACATCATCTGGTCTGTCCTCTTCCTGCGCTCCATTGACATCATCGCCGAGCAACGGCGGACTCACATCACCATGGCAATCAGCTGGATGACAATCGTCGTGCCCCTCCTCACCTTTGAGGTGAGGTGTCACTTAAGTTTATTACCTTTGGTGTATTGTATTTCATTTGTTTAAGCCTGTTTGAGACAAATTATGATTGTAGGAATACTATTTGGTATTTAAGATACAATTTCTGTTATTTCCATCTTAAACCTAAATTACACCTTTTCAAATAATTAACAATTATCTCCAAACACTAATTTGATAATCACAATTATCTATCAAAGCAAAGTGCTTTAATAATAATTATAGAATAAGCCTGCCCTCTACTGGCTGAATACAGTCCTTTTTTCAAAAGTCTGTTCAAACGGCGTACAGGATGTTAAATGTCTTACGGCTTAATCTTGGACAAAATGTGAAAGAAAATCAAAAAAGTAGAAAACTAGATTTCCTCGTGTTTCCAGATTACTTAGAAGAGTGAAAACAATTATCCCCATTTTTAATTTGATTTAGTTGGACAACCTGTTTGCTGAACAGTTTTTCTTCCTGTTGTCTTTTTTGCATTAAACCGGTCTGATTTCCACTCTTCCTTTATGCTGCGAGTTGAACTAACTAGATTACAGAGAATCCACCAGTATGTAGAAACATGTCAAACTGTAGTCTGCCATCAAAATGTCATGAATAAGTCGAAGTATAAAGTATGTTGAAAATATTTTTTAAATAAAAATCATAGATATATTGGTCAAAAAAAGTAAAAATGAAATGGGAAAAAATGTAGTACATAGTACATCATCCCCTAAGAAGTATTTAAAAAAACATTTTTTTCCAAATCGAAAAAAGTAAAAAGAAACCTGTCAAAGTAAAAGCACGTTGCCCGGTTGGTAATCGGCATTATTATTTTTTTTACACATCCAATGTTTACTTTTGTATTTTGTAAAAACGTTTAATTAACATCATAGAAGATTAAGTCCCAATTTCTAAACATATTTTTTTTTTCTTTGAAGATGTAATGATTCAATTTAGTTTTGGGATCATTTAAGAATCTGTATTTCGGCAGTGATTGAGAGTACTTGTAAATACCTCCTGCGTGTGTGTGTGTGTGTGTGTGTGTGTGTGTGTGTGTGTGTGTGTGTGTGTGTGTGTGTCTCCCAATGACGGCCTTTGACTTCTACAATCCTGTGTCTCTTCAGATCCTTCTGGTGCACAAGCTGGACGGCCACAACAGTCTGAGCTACGTGTGTGTGTTCGTCCCTCTCTGGCTCTCCCTGCTCACACTCATGGCCACCACGTTTGGCCAGAAGGGAGGAAACCACTGTAAGTGTTTAAAGCCGGGAATGGGCTGCTCAACGGCTCCACGGCTTCTGTGTACAGCAGAACTATTTGTTTCATAACCTTACCCTCATGGAGCTTTTTGTAAAACTTTACTATGTACAGCATCGATCAACTCATTTGTATGTTTTGCATCTTGTTGAGTATATACTTATACTCCTATATATATATCTATTTATTATTGATTAATCTGTCTATAAAATACTGAAAAGTAACCATTACAATCACTGCTAGCTGCAATATTCAGACTTTCCAAAGATATTCAGCTTACTTTCATAGAAAACAGAAAAAATAGATCTTTACATTTGAAAATTTGGATCCAAAGAATGTTGATGCTTTGAAGTGCCCATAATATCTCTGGTGCTTCCACATGCATACAGACTTAAAAAAGAGTGAATGTCCTCTGCCTTCAGTCTCCGGGTGAGCTGTTCAACATCTGCACGGCTTTCTACGTCACTAGCCAAGGCGAGGTGGCTAACGGTAGCATGCTAGCTTGTTCTTAATGGCAAAACACTGCTACAACAGCCACTAGTTGACCATAATCTCCAAAAGAACTACTTCCTGTCCCTGTTCTACTTCCTGTCCCTGTTCTGTTCTGCAGGTATTCCATGCAAAGTTGGAAGTGCGCCCTCATTTAGAAGAAGTCTCCCAGCTAATCCTGCCTTGTACTGACCAAAGCTGGAGAAAGTTATCTAGCTGATGGGATCTTACCGAGCTACTGCACACTCCAACACAGATAGTAAAGAAGTGAGATGTCTCACTCTGGAGCTAAAACAGAGACCTAAACACACCGGGTGAAAACAGGATCTGCAGCAATGTGCACTACAACAAAAATATGGTGTTCTTTTATAAATAATTACAACCTCAAAATACAACCATGAACATGAAAATGAGCATAATATGGGCACTTTAAAAAAAACAATTTTAGATGGTTACTTGGTTGTCAAAGTAGTTTCAGCTCGGCCAACGTAGTGATGTGTACCTGTGGTAGTTGGCAAGTACCAATGAATGTTATTTCTGTGCCATTAAGTTCCCCTCTGTCCTGATCTTCTTTTAGGGTGGTTTGGCATCCGTAAGGACTTCTGCCACTTCCTGTTGGAGCTCCTCCCCTTCCTGCGAGAGTATGGTAACGTGTCCTACGACCTCCAACGCAGCGAGGACCCCGAGGCGGCCGAGGATCTGCCCATCCCCGAACCGCCGCCAAAGATTGCCCCGATGTTCCACAAGAAGACCGGCGTGGTGATCACACAGAGCCCCGGGAAGTACTTTGTCCCGCCGCCTAAACTCTGCATCGACATGCCTGACTAACTGTATCAGGGCGGACGGGGACTGCTGGACTGATGTGGTCAAGTCGTGGAGCCAAAATAGCAGAGGACACTGTGTTTGTTTTGGTTTTATCGAAGGAATTGGTCCCCTCGCCTAAACTCTGCATTAGCGTGGCTGCCGAGAGTGACGCACTAGAGCCAGTATGGTGATGGAACACTAATGGATCCATGAAAGTAAAGACTGCCCTGCCTGACTCGGTCCAGGATTGAATCATGGAACCAAAAGAAAGGACTTCTTTGTTTTTTTTATCTGTAGGCGAAGTTTCACTGTTTTGCTTACTCCCAGTTTTATCCATTTCATGATGGACATTTTGGGGGAAATTGACAACAGAATTGTCTCCGATTCACTTGGATCTAAATATTTAGGCTGACATGAATGCTGACAGAAGAGCTGGATGTGCGTAGACTTGAATATTTGACTCTGTAACAGATCCCTGATTCAGACAAACCTAAAGCGAAGATGAAATTCGTCTTGCTTTAAGATGGGGACCATTAGAGATACTAGCTTGAATTTGGGATCTTTTTCCCCCTGTGTCCACTATTGACCTTGCAGGGGGAGAAACAAAGGGAGGTGGAGTTAAAAGAAAGGTTCAGCTTTTTTTCGGGTTCTTGGCACAGTATTTGCATGCCAATATGTATATTGAAAGAGTTAGTACCTTCGCTCAAGGACGTATGTTCCCTCCATCTGCCAGCAAGGTTATGAAACAGCTATTCTCCAGATTATCATGAAACTTAGGTTCTACCCTTCCACCATAAACCTTGGAGGGGGTCTGAATCATAATGCGGATACACAAACATTTTGTTCACTGTTGTCAACATTGTGGAGCATTTGTGCTGCATTCAATTCAATTTATATTGTCAAATCATAACAGATGTTATCTCTGCACCCTTTACAGATACAGAGTAGGTCGAGACCTCACTTCACACTTCAATTTACAGAAACCCAACAATTCCCCAAGAACACTTGCACACAGCGGCGGAAATTGTATTTCCGATTATATTTCATCACTCAACCTTTGTTGTCACGCAAATACTGGACACGGCTATCAAAGTGTTGTTTCAACACCCTGAGCAATAAAAACACGTCTTCTATGCAGCGTCGATGTTGTTTCCACATTATAACCTAAAGCTCATGGACACACTAAAGTAGGACTTGCCAACTCGGAAAATGGGACCATCCGAGGAGCTTGTGAAAGCACCGCTGGCCTTGGCGGAGGTCTGCTGCTCTCTGTAATCATTCCTTCTGCTCATACTGGCTGTGTAGGGATTCCTGCCGTCCTACTTACCAACTCAACATGTGTTGGGGACAAAATACAGATTGTTAATAAGTGCAGCAAGCATGAAATTTCCTCTTTGTGTTTAATCTGATTGCGAGGCTGTGCAGAATATGTCAACACAAAGGGGTTTCATACGGTTGTAAGTCTCATTAGCTTCAGCCCAACGTTAGAATGCATGTCTGCACAGAACAAGAACTGTGGATTTCATCCCCCCCATCTCTTGCATTGCAGCAGTATGGACAGGCTGAATTATTACAGTGACTCTTGCAATGTGCATTTGTCATGCAAATCTTGTTTTAAAAATACACCTGAAAAGAAATTGAACCTTTAAAAGAAAACAATGGAAAAAGCACTTTGTTTATCAGTTTTTTTGTATTCCTGTTTTTTTGTGTGTTTAAATAACATAAGTCACATTGGGGACCAGAATGGAGATGACAGGGTTGAAGACCTGGGGGGAAAAGCAGTATTTGCAAACAATCATCCACATCTGTTTCAAGTCATCTTGTAGTACAATCTGTGCTGAGAGTCATGTGTTTTTCAGTGATTGTCCACGTTTTCTGGGATTCAAAAGCTTAATGAATGTGGCTAAATCTGTACCCCCCCATATGGCACTCCAAGCTGATGATGATGTGCATCATTGTATTGTGATTTAGCAGCTTTCACCTTATTCTTGTAGCATACTGAAGAAAATTAAAGAGCTTTGCCGTGTCCCTTTTTCGTGCACCAAAGCCAGACATTTTCAATTCCTACACATATCCGCTCTATGATAACAAATTGCAAATACTTATTTTTTTTATCCAAATCTAGTAAGTAGAGACTATAACTCCCGAGACTTCCTGTGTGTGTGTGTGTGTGTGTGTAAAATACCATATTTCATCAAGTTATCAGAAAAGCAAAAACAATCATCCCCATTTCTTTTCTTTTTTTGTTGGACACGTTATTGCTGGAGTATCCAGCATGCTGTGTGTACATTTTTTGTACATGTCTCTTTTCCATTAAATTGGTCTGATTTACTCCATACACTCTTCCTTTATTCTGCAAGTAAAACTACCTAGATAACTTGGAATCCACCAGTGTGTAAAAAAATAAATCAAGCTATAACTATGCCATGATAAAGTACAGTAAGATGACAAAAAGTTGGAAAAGTGTATTAAAAAAAAGTATTTCAAAAAAAGGGTAACAAAAAATTCAGTATAGTATGTTAAAAAAGTAATGTATAGTACATTATGTCAAAATAAAGGCAAAGTATAGTATGTCTAAAAAATGTCATAGTATTGCAAAAGTTGAAAGTAGTATAGTATGTCAAAAGACGAGAAACATTCATAGTATCTTAAAAAGAAAAATGTCATAGTATAGTATGTTAAAAAAGATGAAAAGCATTCATCATTCATACAGAATGTCGAAAAAAGTCATAGTATGTCAACAAAAGCGAAAAAAAGCGTCAGTTTAATATGTTAATAAAAGAGGAAATGCCATAGTATAGTATGTTGTAAAAAGTCATATTACAGTATGGTATGTCGAAAAAATAGGAAATAAGTCATAGTATAGTATGTCAAAAATCATAGTACATTGAAAACAAGGAAATAAGTCATAGTATAGTATGTCAAAAAGATTTATAGTATAACATGTCAAAAAGATTCATAGTATAGTGTGTGAACAAGAGGAAAAAATGTCAGGGTTAGTATGGTATGTCGAAAAAAGTCATAGTATAGTACTTTAAAAAAGTAATAGTATAGTATTTTGAAAAAAGGCATAGTATGAGTAAAAAACGTGGTTTAAGTCATAGTATGAGTATGTCGAAAAAACGTGGTTTAAGTCACAGTATAGTATGTCGAAAAAAAGAGGAAAAGTTGTATTTCAAAAATCATAGTGTAGTATGTATAGTATGTCAAAAGGATTCATAGTATAGTGTGTCAAAAGGATTCATAATATAGTTTGTCAAAAAAAGGTCATATTATGTTAAAAAAAAGTGGAAAAGTTATAGTATAGCATGTCAAAAATGAGGAAAAAGGTCTTAGTATAGTATGTCAAAAAGTGTAAAAAGGTCGTAGTATGGTATGTCAAAAAAATCATCGCATGTAGGTAAAAAGGTCATAGTAGAGTTTTTCAAAAAGTCATTGTATATGTTGAAAAAAGACAAAAAAACATACGTAGTATGGTATGTCGAAAAAAGAGGAAAACAAATTCATAGTACTGTAGGTCAACAAAAGCTATAGTATAGTATGTTGAAAACAAATCTTAGTATAGTATGTTGAAAAAAGTCATTGAATAGTATGTCGAGAAAAGTCATAGTATAGTATGTCGAAAAACGTGGAACAAGTCATTTTATAGTACTGGTATTGTATAGTTTGTCAAAAAAATGAGGAAAAAGGTCATAGTAGAGTATTTCAAAAAGTCATAGTATATGTCGAAAAAAGACAAAAAACATACGTAGTATAGTATAACTAAAAAAGTCAGTATAGCATGTCAAAAAAAGAAGAACAAAATTTCATAGTACTGTAGGTCAACAAAAGCTAAAGTATAGTATGTTGAAAACAAATCTTAGTATAGTATGTTGAAAAAAGTGTAAAAAAGTCATTGTATAGTATGCTGAAAAACGTGGAACAAGTCATTTTATAGTATGAGAACTAGTATAGTGTGTCGAAAAAAGATAAAAAAAAGTCATAGTATAGTATGTTGATAACAGAGGAAAAAAGTCAGTGTAGTATGTCAAAAAAGACAAAATAAGTCATAGTATAATATGTCAAAAAATCATAGTACATTGAAAACAAGACGAAAAAAAGGTCATAGTATAGTATGTCAAAAAAGATCATCGTATGTAAAAAAATAAATAAATAAAAAGGGAAAAATCATAGTATATGTCAAAAAAAGATGAAAAAACGTACATAGTATAGTATGTGGGTGGGGCTGCGTCCGTCCTGAAGTCCACAACCATCTCCAATGTCTTCAGAGAGTTTAGCTCCAGGTCACCAGGTGGTCAATCTCTCCCTCCTGTAGGCAGACATAATATAATAATAAAAAGGACATATTTAATGTCAAAGGTCCTAACATATGTACAAAACAAGTAAATTGTCATAAAAAGTTATAGTGCAGTATATATATATATATATATAAAAAATAAGCCATAATATAGTATGTCGAAGAAAGTCAAAGTATAGTATGTTGAAAATATAGTAATTCGAAAAGTAGTAAAAAGACATGTCAGTAGGGCGCCGGGGTAGCTCACCTGGCGGGGCATGCGCCCACATACAGCGTCCTCGCCACAGCAGCCGCAGGTTCAGTTCCAACATGCAGTCCTTTGCTGCATGTCACTCACCACCTCTCTCCTCTTTTATGGCTAAGCTGTCCTATCAAAAAAAGGCCTAAAATGCCCAAAAAAAATTAACTTAAAATGAAAAGTCAGTATAGTACGTCAGAAAAAGTCTTAGTATAGTATATTGAAAGATTGAAGTCAATTATACGACATTATAAAATACAGAAAAAAGTCATAGTATAGTATGTCAAAAATAAAAATAAAAACATCATAGTATGGTATGTATAGTATGACTTTGTGCCCTAAAAATGGAATTAAAAAGTAATATATAGTATCCCAATAAAAGTCATAAAATGCCATAGAATATGATATACTTTGCCGGTCGGTAATCTGCATTTCCAAGTCTTTAATAAAGCTTTTAGTTGGAGAAAAAAAAAATGAATCACTTCACATTTGCAATTAAATAACAGAAGTATAAAAACCTTTTTTAAATTATATTTATTGATGTAGTATCATCAGATACATCAAGTGAAATTCTTCCCAGAACTAGCAATATGTTACAGTAAAAAAAATAAATCAGTATTTTTATATTTACATAAACATGGAAATACCCATCAAGTTAATTCTATTCAAGTAAATAAGAGACAGAAAATAACATCACGAGGTGAGTGAGGTTGAGTGTGCATCCGTCTTTAAGACAGAAAATGACTGAATGAGTGAAATAGTGTTCACCGAGAGCGTGTGCATCTATGAAAGTGCTCCCTGAGTACAGTACAGCTGATACACGGTTCTGCTCAGAGCTGGACCCAAGTTTCTGAAAAGCAAGGAAAGAAAATAAAGCATTAATAAATCACAATTTCTCCTGGTACAGATGCATGGAATCCTTTAACTCAAGTTAACATGACACGCTAACATTGATGTGTCCCCAGTATATTTTCAGTTAAGTCACAGTACTTGGACTCAACTATGATATGTTGTCTTCTTTGTTGACAACATGACTTATTGGAGCATGCTAGGAAAAAATATGAATCAAGTTTACACTACAAACCTTTTCAGCTTCCCATATCGGATGGAAGAGAGGAGCTTCTCCTTCTCTGCTTCACTTGCACACTTTTTATAGGCTGTCAGAAGACTGAGAGAGAGAGAGAGAGAGAGAGAGAGAGAGAGAGAGAGAGAGAGAGAGAGAGAGAGAGAGAGGCACATTTAAAAAATAAAATCTCTCACAGCATCTCTTTCAGAAGCTTGGGGCCATAGTCCTCAGTAAAGATATCCGTCTCTGTCTACCACCCAGTTCTGTTGACCTAAATGGACCTTTTTTGTTGCTGCTGCATAAACTCTTGAGTACATCACCAGGAAAAATCAGATAATGGATAAGAAGTGAGTGACGTGTCTGTAGATACTATAACAGGTGGGTTACCTGTGCGGAGTGCTGTACTGCTCCAGTATAGCAGCTGCCTTGTCTCCAGACAAACCGCTAACCTGCATCAACTGTCTGGCAAACACTTCCCTCACGGTCTGACACTAGAAGGGAAACAAGGAGAATTTATGTATTCACACACACACACACACACACACACACACACACACACACACACACACACACACACACACACACACACACAGATGATATAACACTGCGATTAAACAAAGAAAAATAAATTAAGGACCAAAAGTGTAATTCTTCATCTAAAAAAACAAAAAACACAGGTAACGGCATGCTAGAAGTTGTTGTGAGTAATTTACTTTGCTTTTTTTTGTAGTGCAAATACACAGGACACGTGCACACAAACACACACCTTGTTTTTGATTGCACCATAGTTGAACTCTGCAAAAGAAATGAGAGAGCAGGAGCGGGCCCCGATCTCCTCCTCATCACTCCCTCGATCCCCCTCCAGCTCTCTGGATCGACAGATCAGCGTACAGTTCTGAAATAAATATTAAAAAAGGACAAGTGTAAAGCATGCATCACAGTTAAAGCTATAGTGCGTAGTTTCTGTCTCCCCCATGAGGAATTGTAAGAAATGGCGCAGTTGCTAGTTGTCACGGAGGACACGGAGGATTAAAAAAAACATGAAGGACTCGTCAGAAGAGGTCATTAGCTTCTGAACATAGTCACACTGAGAAACACAGAGAGAGTTGTGTGGAGTTGAAAGCCTTAATTAGCGTTGTAGCAACTCATTTGGCAACGGCTTGAATGTAACAGACAAATTCAAAATCCCCAAATTCTGTATGGGTCTGCTCATGAGGTGGATTTGTTGTTTTTTTTGAAAAAGAAGAGTTTGAGAGAACCAGATACTGCCTGTGTGTTTACCTGGTACAGTTTAGTCAGGTACCGCGTCATGACGGTGAGGTAGGCCGCCGACGCCCTCACGTCCTGGACTCTCTTCACAAAGAAGCCATCAACTACCTAACGCACACACATACCAATGACAAGAGCACACAACACACACACACACACACACACTAACATTTGCTCTTGCTCATTTGTAATGAGCTAATAGTTGTGTGGTGATTTTGTGTTTGATGACTTTAACTTGGTCTAGTGTTGTCTAGAGCTGGAACCATTCGGGTTTACATTATTTTTATATTATGGTCTGGATCTATTGTTGTCCAAAGTATGTACTGTAAGTGTAGGAGTGTGTTTGCACACCTGTGTGTTGACTATGGCCTGTTGCAGCGTGGTTTCAGGTAAACTCAGGTGGGAGGCAGCCGACCCACACTCCTCTACCAGATAGCAGGGGCGACGAAGACCACACCTCTTCAGTCGAAACTGATGCAGGGAACAAAAGAAGGGAGAAAGGCAAAAAGTTGAATTATTCTACCCAGTAAAACCTTATATAACAAGAGAAACTCAACTAAATTGTGACCAGGATTTATCTTTGTTGTTCACATTTTACAGACTAAATGACAAATAATTGGATTAAAAACAACTGATAAATGACCTTCTGTTCCCTGAAGCGTCCATCGATGATGCTACCACACAGGTCGTCCATCCTCTTCCTCTCGATGATGTAATCAAGGACGAGCTCCCTGCCTGTAGGGGCACGCAACTGACCTAGAGAGAGAGAGAGAGAGAGAGAGAGAGAGAGAGAGACAGAAAAACAGAAGCAATGAGGCTATCATGCATGTAGGGAGATAGATGGGCAACATGCAAATTACTTAAGGTGACATTAATGTCCAAAGTATGTAAGTCAGTACACTTTCTTTCAAAACCAGAATTATGAGTTTGTGAGTGTTTTACTATTTGCTTTAAAATTCAGTTTGGGATTCTGTTGATTACTTGTTGTTACTGTTTTAGCTCCAACACTGTATCATATCAAGACAACGATTAAAAAGCTTTAAAAAAATAGAAAGAAATTATGATATTGTTATTTATGTGCCCTAAAGTGACTTTATTTAGACAACCCATTTTTATCAGCCTGAGAAGAGTGTATAATATAGTAATAGTACTAGCATAACAATGGCTCGAGCTACCCACTGGACACAGGTACTAAACAAAAAGATGCTTAGGAAAACTATAAATTCAAAAGGTCAAAAGATGAGAACTAAAAAAACATGACTTGAAAATGAAGCTACAAAACTGCATGCTTGATGACGCCATTTGGAGAAAGGTCTAGGTCACAGATTCTGTATCGTCACAGACGCTCATTATTTGGTTGCTGTCTCTCTAAACATCTTCAAATAAAGAACAGCAGTACTTCCCAAAATTAGTTTCCAGTTATGCCCTCTTTGAAAGCCAGAAAAAAATATCAACAATATGTCAGTTTGGAGAACAACTCCTGTTTTTGATGTAAAATAGGTTTTAGAGGTAAATATGTACCCCTAGTTCACCTTCTTGTGTGAGTGTGTGTTACCTGGAAGAGGTGCCACCTTTTCTCGAGCCACCCACAGGAAGTCTCCGACGTTTAGCTTCCTAACATCGAAGGTCACTCCGTTTCTCTGAAGCTCTTTGACCAGCTCCTGCTTGCGGTGGCTGCTGCCGCTGCGCAGACAAATCAAAACATCATGAAACACACATACATCTTTGACTTACAGACACCCAGACAGCTCTCTTACCCAGTTGTCTCAATGAAGTCAACACAGAGTATAATTTCATAAGTTCCGGGCAGAAGACATGCTGCATTCGGCTTTCTACTCGTTGCATGTGACTTCTGGGGGTTTTCCGATAAACCCATCCCATCAACGTCACTCCTTGGCAAGGCCTCGCAGGTCGGCGTCTCCGCGGGGCTGTGAAGAGAAGACGATTCCTTTTGTTCCAGCAGAAAAAGAGCAGAAGGTGAAGACTTCACTTATTTAAAGAACTCTTACTGTATTCGCTCTTCTTCCTTCTCTTCTTCGCCATCATCATCATCACTAGCGGTAAGGTCCACAGGCCCAGGACCACTGTCCTCTTCCTCCGCGTCCCCCTCTCCTTCACTTCTAGCCTCTTCTCTGTCCCCCTTCGGCCCATCTTTAGTCCCTTGTTTTATGCACTCCAGTCGCTCGGCCAAAGCCAGACCCTCTTCTGTCAGAGAATACCTGGGTGAGAAAGGAGAGTGAAAAGAATTCACATCACTGTGGTAGAAAAGGACATAGAAAAACTGGACTAACAAGACTGTCAGCATCCCAACATAACTCACTATGCCTTGTGTACCTTGCAGGGTTGTGGGTCTTCATCACAAAGTTCTTCTGAATCAGAGTGCTCACTGAAGACCAGGCGGTGTACTTACTGCCTAGATCTGGCTACAGACACACAGACAGAAAAAATAAAGAGGGAACAGACTCCATTTTAAAATAAATCGACTGCACAAGAAGATAAACAGCTATCACAACCAGGGGTAAACACTATTCACTTACAACAGTGAAAGACTTATCGCAGAGATGCTGCGCTTCTGCTTGTAGCTCCATCTTAAACATATAACCTTTGCTACCTGGGACCTAGAGAGAGAGAGAGAGAGAGAGAGAGACGGGAAACAATGGGATTTTGATTACTAAGGCTACAACGCAATACTTTGAAACATTTCCACTACATGTGACGCAGACAGGTGTACCTGGGACTGCCTGTAAAGTGTGAGCAGCACAGCATAACCCCCAGACCTCTTCTGGGGTATGTACTCTCTCTTCTTCCTTCCTCCTCCTCCTTTTTCTTTCCCTTGATCCCCTGCTGCATTTTTCTACAAGGACATATGGAAGACACAGGAACGTTAGAGGTTACACCTATTAACACTTTCCTATTGTTACTTTCCTCTCATCGCTGACTGATATAACACAGAATGAGTGTCTTTTGGTTCTGCAGTGGTACCAGGTGAAACCCAGTTTTGTTCCTCTATGTACAGTACTGCCATGTATATTGAAGGATGACATTAATCTCTCTTATCTTATCTAAGTTACCTTTCTGGAGGGAGCCAGGCTGTTGTTGTCCTGTCTGCCAGGACGGGGTGCTCCTTCAGGGAGAAAGTGAACAGGAGCGTCTGGGCCTAATGAGGAAAAAGACAGAGGAGCTGGTCTAATTGCCTACATAAACATAAACATAAACAAAAACTTCAACATACTTTAGGACTATTTTGTTATGACAAATCTCCAACTATAATACAAATAGCTTAATACAAATTAGGTTGCATGGGTTTTTGTTTGTTTTCTGATTTGACTGGTTGCTTGTGATTCTGATGACCTATGACCTTTTTCTTAAATGCTCATGGTGTGTAATATTTATAGTTTATATATGTACAGTAATCATATTTCAATTGATTCCTTCAAAATCCATTCCCTTCTGAAAATATTCTGTAATACCACTAGTTCCTTATCATGCGTTTTACAGTTTCTCCCACTCCCAATGCAGCCACCAATCTATTTTTTAATGATCTCTTATTTTACAGATTCCTTTGCAACGACTGATCTTTAGTCTCTCCAGGCTCTCGGTGATGACCTTGTAGTTTATTGTCTAGTGTTGCAGAAATACAACACAACAAATCCCAACAGCCTTGGTTTGTGGCAATGTCATATCTGGATAAGAAATAATCTAAAGATACAATTGAATCAGTCAATAAATGCAAACACAAATCCAGCCATCCATCGATATGTTACTTACCGTTCTCTTTAAGGTATCGTTGCAGTTTTTGATCCAATATTTTACAGATGCCGTCTCCAAAGTTCTGGAGGATTTTTGCCTCTTTGGCGGTTTGAAGCGGTAATGGATATTTATTCAAAGAGCTAATGGCCTGGGAAAAGACCCAAAGAAATACACATAAGTACAACAGACATAAGTAAAAGTAGTAATACCACAGTATAGAAATACTCTGTTACAAGTAAAAGTCCTGCATTCTTCACAAAATCTTACTAAGTACAAAAACACCAGCATCGAAATATACTTGAAGTACATCTGGTACAAGCACTCATTATAGTCAACGGCCACTTCATTAGGTACACTGCCAACACAGTCTAATGTGATCTAATACAACAGCTATGCCATTAATTCATAAGCCCTTATACTTATACTTTATAGTTTTTCATGTTTACTAATATTTTTGAACTGTGTGACTAACAGCGTGCAGGGCCTGAGCCAAATGAATATAAAAATCAATGAATGGGAGCATCAAATCTCACTTTTAGAATAGAATGCCTTTTTTAGCAACATCTTTTCCAGTGCCAACATACAGTGGGTACGGAAAGTATTCAGACCCCTTTAAATTTTTCACTCTTTGTTTCATTGCAGCCATTTTCCAAAAATCAAAAAAATTCATTTTATTTCTCAGTAATGTACACTCAGCACCCCATCTTGGACAGAAAAAAACAGAAATGTAGAAATTTTTGCAAATTTATTAAAAAACAAAAACTGAAATATCACATGGTCATAAGTATTCAGACCCTTTGCCGTGACCCTCATATGTAACTCAGGTGCTGTCTATTTCTTCTGATCATCCTTGAGATGGTTCTACACCTTCATTGGAGTCCAGCTGTGTTTGATTATACTGATTGGACTTGATTAGGAAAGCCACACACCTGTCTATATAAGACCTTACAGCTCACAGTGCATGTCAGAGCAAATGACAATCATGAGGTCAAAGGAACTGCCTGAGGAGCTCAGAGACAGAATTGTGGCAAGGCACAGATCTGGTCAAGGTTACAAAAAAATTTCTGCTGCACTTAAGGTTCCTAAGAGCACAGTGGCCTCCATAATCCTCAAATGGAAGACGTTTGGGACGACCAGAACCCTTCCTAGAGCTGGCCGTCCGGCCAAACTTAGCTATCGGGGGAGAAGAGCCTTGGTGAGAGAGGCAAAGAAGAACCCAATGGTCACTGTGGCTAAGCTCCAGAGATGCAGTCGGGAGATGGGAGAAAGTTGTAGTAAGTCAACCATCACTGCAGCAATCCACCAGTCGGGGCTTTATGGCAGAGTGGCCCGAAGGAAGCCTCTCCTCAGTGCAAGACACATGAAAGCCCGCATGGAGTTTGCTAAAAAACACCTGAAGGACTCCAAGATGGTGATAAATAAAATCCTCTGGTCTGATGAGACCAAGATAGAACTTTTTGGCCTTAATTCTAAGCGGTATGTGTGGAGAAAACCAGGCACTGCTCATCACCTGTCCAATACAGTCCCAACAGTGAAGCATGGTGGTGGCAGCATCATGCTGTGGGGGTGTTTTTCAGCTGCAGGGACAGGACGACTGGTTGCAATCGAGGGAAAGATGAATGCGGCCAAGTACAGGGATATCCTGGACGAAAACCTTTTCCAGAGTGCTCTGGACCTCAGACTGGGCCAAAGGTTTACCTTCCAACAAGACAATGACCCTAAGCACACCGCTAAAATAACGAAGGAGTGGCTTCACAACAACTCCGTGGCTGTTCTTGAATGGCCCAGCCAGAGCCCTGACTTAAACCCAATTGAGCATCTCTGGAGAGACCTGAAAATGACTGTCCACCAACGTTTACCATCCAACCTGACAGAACTGGAGAGGATCTGCAAGGAGGAATGGCAGAGGATACCCAAATCCAGATGTGAAAAACTTGTTGCATCTTTCCCAAAACGACTCATGGCTGTATTAGATCAAAAGGGTGCTTCTACTAAATACTGAACAAAGGGTCTGAATACTTATGACCATGTGATATTTCAGTTTTTGTTTTTTAATAAATTTGCAAAAATTTCTACATTTCTGTTTTTTTCTGTCCAAGATGGGGTGCTGAGTGTACATTACTGAGAAATAAAATGAACTTTTTTGATTTTTGGAAAATGCCTGCAATGAAACAAAGAGTGAAAAATTTAAAGGGGTCTGAATACTTCCGTACCCACTGTATATGTAAAAACATACAACATGTAATAAAATAAGTAGTGCAAAAAACAAAGGGGGAGGGGGGGATTAAAGGTACACAGTTGAAATACTATAAACATATGAAAAAATAAGTATGGTTGTATATACAGTGTGCCATGCACTCTGGGTTATGGCACATTATTTGAATAAAGCCCAATAGTGGTGATGATCATATTTAATGAGTAATAGATTTTTTCAGAACTATTGGTTGTAGTTGGTGGTGGACTTCTATAGCAATATTTTTTATGTATCTGATTTTCTTCAGAGATAAATATACAACAGTTATATGCACTAGACACAAAAATGGAAAGGGCAGACCTGGAGTGAAGAGACCACCCTCTTTACCTTCTGGTAGGTGTACTGGATCTTCAGTCCCTTCTCTTTCGCCTCGTCCCGGAGCTCAGTGAGCCACTTGAGGAACAGCGGGTTGGGGCAGGAGGGCAGGACGCGTTTCCGACCGAACCGGACCGGCTCCGAGGCTGGCATCCCGTTGGATCTGCCCGGAGAGAAATGTCACGTTAGACTGATACTGATAGCATAACACACGGCGCAACACGACTCGGTCAAAGACACACAACACGACTCGGTCAAACGGTCAAAGACACACAACACGACTCGGTCAAAGACACACAACACGACAAAGACACACAACACGACTCGATCAAAGACACGCAACACGACTCGGTCAAAGACACGCAACACGACTCGGTCAAAGACACACAACACGACTCGGTCAAAGACACGCAACACGACTCGGTCAAAGACACGCAACACGACTCGATCAAAGACACGCAACACGACTCGGTCAAAGACACACAACACGACAAAGACACACAACACGACTCGATCAAAGACACGCAACACGACTCGGTCAAAGACACGCAACACGACTCGGTCAAAGACACGCAACACGACTCGGTCAAAGACACGCAACACGACTCGGTCAAAGACACGCAACACGACTCGATCAAAGACACGCAACACGACTCGGTCAAAGACACGCAACACGACTCGGTCAAAGACACGCAACACGACTCGGTCAAAGACACGCAACACGACTCGATCAAAGACACGCAACACGACTCGGTCAAAGACACGCAACACGACTCGGTCAAAGACACGCAACACGACTCGGTCAAAGACACGCAACACTACTCGGTCAAAGACACGCAACACGACTCGGTCAAAGACACGCAACACGACTCGATCAAAGACACACAACACTACTCGGTCAAAGACACACAACACGACTCAATCAAAGACACACAACACGACTCGGTCAAAGACACACAACACGACTCGGTCAAAGACACGCAACACGACTCGGTCAAAGACACGCAACACGACAAAGACACACAACACGACTCGGTCAAAGACACACAACACGACTCGGTCAAAGACACGCAACACGACTCGGTCAAAGACACACAACACGACTCGGTCAAAGACACGCAACACGACAAAGACACACAACACGACTCGGTCAAAGACACACAACACGACTCGGTCAAAGACACGCAACACGACTCGGTCAAAGACACGCAACACGACTCGATCAAAGACACACAACACGACTCGGTCAAAGACACACAACACGACTCGGTCAAAGACAGGCAAACGTTACATTTACCTGGGAATGACGTCACACCCGAGTTGATTGAAAAGTCGGAATTCCCAGTGGGGAAAAAATGGAAAATGATTTACATATTCAAAAATATCACCAAATTAAATTAGAAGCAAAAGATGTTTTTATTAAATATGATCACAAAGACAAAAAAGTATACGGGATTGTCAATGTACTAATTCTACAGGGGAAATTTCATATCCATAAAGCAAAATTTGCTAAATTGCGACCAGCTTTTACTCACTTCAGAAGTGAATTTCGAAATTTTTGTGAGTCTATCCAAATCCTTAATAGTAAGAAAAACTACCTATATAGTTGATCTACTGCAAGATTTTAAGGAATTATAATTATATAGCCTTAGCCCATCTCACCTTGTCTGTATTGTATTTTGTTTTTGATGTTTATATTGAATCCACTTTTCTAACTTATTTATTTATATGTATTTTTATATTTTTATGTCCTTGTTTTTTTTATTTATTTATATATATATATTTTTTTTTTTTCTTAAGCTTATCTATATTTACTGCATATTTTTTATATATTCTCCTGATGCCAACTGTTCAATAACTGTTTACCATGTTTGTAAAATTTAAAGATGAAAATAAAAAAAAATAAAAAAACACCGAACGAAGTTAGAAAAATAAAAAAATAAAAGGAATCGCCAGTGGGGTTTGCTCTAGCCAGGTTATTTTTTTAATTTTCTTTTTAAAATCTGTTTATTAATTACAATTTACACTCTGTGTCCACACTTTGTTAGTTATCACACACAGTCCTGAACTCACACACACACACACACACACACACACACACACACACACATGCACGGGACCTATACATGCACTAATGGAGAGATGTCAGAGTGGGGGGGCTGCCCATGGAACCAGGCGCCCTGAGCGGTTGGGGGGGGATATGGTGCCTTGCTCAAGAGCACCTGGCAGTGCCCAGGAGGTGAAGTGGCATCTCTCCAGCCACCAATTCACACTCCGTAACGCTACTTTTTGGTCCATACGAACAGCGTAACAACGTGTCCACAGGTAGACGCTGGACAGGTAGACGCTGGACAGGTAGACGCTGGACAGGTAGATGCTGGACAGGTAGACGCTGGACTGGTAGATGCTGGACAGGTAGACGCTGGACAGGACTGTGTGTACGACTGATTCAGTGAGACGCAAATAAGACAGAAGTGCTACAGCTTTCACTACTGTAGCTTTAGCTAACATAGCTAAGCTAACGCTAGCCGCCCCTAATTAGCAATGTGAACGTTTTTTTCGCTGACAAGCCCCCGTGTTTAAAAGCAGCACGCATCGTGTGTAGAGGGATTTAGCAGAGAAAAAGGGAGGTAAAGTGAGATAAAGTGAGGTAAAGTGAATTCGGCTCACCTTTAACCTTTGAGTCTGCAGCAGCTGCTGGCGCCTTGCATTCAAAGACATAGCAGCTCACGTGATCTTTGATGACATTACGTCACCGGAAGCAGACATCGGGGTCGCGGCAAAAGAAATCAACAGTGACATCTAGCGGCGATTATTTAAATATTTTTTTTAATTAATGTATTTATTTATTTATTTATTTATTTATTATTATTATTATTATTATTTATTATTATTATTATTTATTATTATTTATTATTATTATTATTAGACTATATTGTGTTCGTTTATTTGATTTCTAGTTCATTATTATTATTATTATTTTTGTATTTTTTTATAGTTTTTTGTCATTTAATTGTTTAATTAATTAGTGTTATTATTATTTGTATACTTAGAGGTAGTTGAACCCCCTTTGAAAACAAGTTGGTGCATCTCCAGTGAAAAGAGAAATAAATACAGCGATGAATAAATGTAAATTACTAACTAACAGTACTGGAAAAATAACCCATACATTTAGGTACCTTAAGTACTATTTGGCTAACTTGTACTTTAAGTGAGTATTTTCATTTTCTGCTACTTTATACTTTCACTCCACTACACATGAGAGGCAAATATTATACTCCACAACATTAACAGTACGTGGTAACTTCTGTGAGACTGTACTTGCTTTGAGCTTCTGACAATTCATCTAAAAGATAATAATAATAATAATAATAATACCTTTTATTTAAAGGAGCCTTTCTGGGTACTCAAGGACGCCGTACAGGGTATAAATACATAAGACATTTTAAAAACAACAACAAAATACTACACAACATAACACAAGATGTTGAGACATTTCGCACAAAACCACCTCCCTGTGGTGCAAGAAGATAACCCAGGGATCACTAAAGTCAGTATGACTCATCCTCTGGGGACAATGAATGTCTGTCAAAATGTTAGGCCCATACATCTGAAAGTTATCGAGATATCTCAATGTGGCTCAAAGTAAATATAAAGTAGTATAAAGGAATCTAACAAAAATGAATCATGTTACCTATAAACCAATAACCAAAACAGTCTTAGCTTCATGTGCTTTGCTTTGAAATAGCACCTTTAATACAATCAGTGTCGGTTAACTTCCAAGACCGTTATCTGGCCTCCACTTGAATCCACCTCCGGGTTTCCTCAGGCTGAAAGGCGTTTGCAGGATTCCTCCAACAAGACCCGACAGAGACCAAGAATCCAAGCTCACCTTCCCAAACAACAACCGCTCTCTTTCTTGCAGTCAAAAGCTTGAGAGAAAAAAAGAAGCATAATTAGTGTAAACAGCCATCTTCCATGCACTCACTTACACATAATGTTTGTAGAGGCAGTGCAAAGCACAGTTAACTCGCACTTTTGTATTCAAATGTAACGCAGACATACTGTATAATGTAAAATTAGAAAAATAACATAAGAGGGAACAGAAATCCACAGATATGTTACAGTTTAAATTAAAATGAGAATTATTTAAAGGTCCCATGACATGGTGCTCTTTGGATGCTTTATATAGACCTTAGTGGTCCCCTAATACTGTATCTGAAGTCTCTTTTATATAGACCTTAGTGGTCCCCTAATACTGTATCTGAAGTCTCTTTTATATAGACCTTAGTGGTCCCCTAATACTGTATCTGAAGTCTCTTTTATATAGACCTTAGTGGTCCCCTAATACTGTATCTGAAGTCTCTTTTATATAGACCTTAGTGGTCCCCTAATACTGTATCTGAAGTCTCTTTTATATAGACCTTAGTGGTCCCTAATACTGTATCTGAAGTCTCTTTTATATAGACCTTAGTGGTCCCCTAATACTGTATCTGAAGTCTCTTTTATATAGACCTTAGTGGTCCCCTAATACTGTATCTGAAGTCTCTTTTATATAGACCTTAGTGGTCCCCTAATACTGTATCTGAAGTCTCTTTCCCAAAATTCAGCCTTGGTGCAGAATGAATGAGCTTCCTTAGTATGTGCCATTTCTGAGTCTGTAGCTATTGAGAAGGGGGAGGGGGGTTGCCTTGACCAACTGCCACTTTGCAGAGGAAGTATTCAGATCCTTTACTTAAGAAAAAGTACTAATACCATACTGTAAAAATACTCCGTTACAGGTAAAAGTCCTGCATTGAAAATGTTGTCTATAAATGTATGAGTATCAACAAGAAAATGGAAACAATCCCAACAATTGCGTGTTTAATGGTCTGATAATTTCAGCTGCACTTGTAGGCCGTTATATTGTTGGCTAGTTTAATTCATAATAAAACATTGTATTGAATAAACTACATGTGTTATGTGTCCAAAAATCTTAATGTGTAAAGTAACTAGTTACTTAAGATGTCAGATTATTGTAGTGGAGTAAAAAGTTGAATATTTCTCTCTGAAATGTAGCAGAGTAGAAGTAGAAAGTAGCACGAAAAGAAAAGACTCAAGTAAAGTACAAGTACCTCAACATTTGTACAAAAGTACAGTACTTGAGTAAATGTACTTTACATTCTACCACTGCTAAATACATATAACCATTTACCACACCTACACACACTGATATAACGAGCAAGAAAAGTGGTTACGGAGCTTATTTTAGTAATATTGTGTCTAACGTAGCTTAAGTTACAGTAAAAGCACAATTTAAGAGACAAAAAAAAGAAAATAGATTTTGTCGTGTATATATATATTACTTCCTTTAATGAACAAAGTACTTTCATAGAAAAAAACTCATCTTTTTTTTGCTGTACAGACACAAGCCTACAGGAAATATTCACACGTAATACAAATGAAGAAATACATCAGTATTGTTATGAGCTGTTAACAAGTAAAATATACATTTAAAGAGAGGCTTGGCCTTGCATTATTTCATGTAAGGTGATATATATACAGATACCCAAATCCATACACACATACATTAACACACATAGACATTATATATATAGACATATACCTTCCCCACCGCTATTTAAATTGTCATCCACCTGTCTTGCATCACTTAACTTATATGTCCAAATGTACCGAGTTTGTGATGATCTTCCAGGCCCCCGTCCCCGTCCCCCCTCTACTGCCCCGCTGATCCAGTGGTATCATCACTGTCAGCTCCGTGGGCGGAGCCTGGGGACGATTCTCCGCCGGCTCTCCTTGCGGCCTTCCCCTTCAGCAGCGCGCTGTCGGGGTGCAGCGAGTGGAGGTGGATCACCAGCTCCTCCTGAGATCCCGACGTGAGGCCGCACTCCTCGCAGACGTACAGCTTGTTGCGCCGCTCCTTGTAGGCGTACTTCTGCGTGACGCTGTGGATCTTCTTCATGTGGGACTCCAGGGAGCAGCGCTGGGTGAAGGCCTTTTCGCAGAGCGTGCACTTGTAGGGACGGACCCCTGTTTTTAAAAAAAAATGTGACAAACCAGAATCAGAAAAGGTTTTATTGCCACAATATGTCCACTAATGTGGAATTTTCCTTAGTGACAGATGCACACATACATAAACAAACAAACATATTAAAGATGTTTTTACGTTTTTCTAACAGTCTGCTCCCTTTTTTCAACACTTTTGATGTTTTTTTTTATTTGTCACTTTTTTTTTGACGTTTTCAACGCTGTTTTTAACACTAACTTATTAACCCTCATGTTGTCCTCGGGTCAAATTGACCCATTTTCAGTTAATTATTTTTTTCTTTGGTACAAAAAAATGGGCCGTTGAAATAAGCACTGAAAATGTCAAAATTAAAATATTTTAATTGGGGAAAAAAACACCAAAAACATTAAAAAAAACACCCACAGCATCAAAAAAGTGACAAAATTGTGGGAAAAAGCGATAATAATTTTGACGGGAAGACAACACAAGGGTTAACTTTAGTTTTACAGTTATTTTTGGAATTTATGGTCAATAAACCTCATCTATAGGAAATTATACCAAATGTTTAAGATAGAAAAGCAGAAATTAGGAATTATTTAGACTAAAATTAAAGGAATGGATGTTGATGATAATCACAGACTGGAATATGTCAACTTTTACTCAATACTATTTCAAAAACACTTCCATTTTATTTCTCTAAATGCTATAAAATTGAATAAGACGCCCCAAAATTAATGAAAGTAGAGATGTGTACTTGCCAAAGAGCGTTGTGTGGAATCAATCATGTTATTTTGGGGAATTAAAAAGAACATTGATATAGGAAAAAAGGTCAATTTGACCCGAGGACAACAGGAGGGTCATGTAGATTTTCCTGATGATACTTATATACCTAATATCAGTTGCATCTCTTATTGTTACCTTTGTGTTAAGGTGCGTGTGTGACAGTGTACCTGTATGCGTGCGTACGTGTCTCTTCAGGTCAAAGGTGTCGTTGAAGCCTTTGCCGCAGAAGCTGCACGGGTGTCTCTTGGTGTCGTTGTGACACTTGAGATGTCTGTTTAACATTCGCTGGTACTGGAAGGTCTTCTGGCAAACCTACATGCAGCAACAATACAAACATTATGTCTGTGTTCAATATTCAAGTCAAGTCAAGTCGAGTTGGTTTTATTGTCATGTCATGTCATGTGGTGTTACACGCTGAGCACGCTGCTACATTTACAATACAGTATATTAAAAAAAAACCATCTGAGACTACATTTAGTGCACATACATTATAGATTATACATAAAGTGCAATTACTACTTAGAGCATTTAACCCTTGTGTTGTCTTCCCGCCGACCTGCAAATTTTTGTTTTTCTGAGTCAAAATTTCAAATGAAAAACCTTTTATCAAGGTTATGGTCGTCATTTTTGACACTTTTGTGTCTTTCCCTCGATGTTTATTGTCACTTTTTCAATGTTTTGACTTTTACCCCAAATTTTTAAAGCTTTTTTTTTAAACATTTGTCACTTTTTTGACATTTTTATCACTTTGCTTGGCATTTTTGTCACATTTAAGTCACTTTTATTGATACTTGTCTTTTTTTGACATTTTCTTTTATCAATTATTTTTTTCTCCAAATGCTATACAATTGACAAAAAACACCCAAATTCAATAAAAGTAATGAACTGATTATTTATTTAACTTGTGAGGAGCGTTGTTGGGAACCATTCATGTGTGCATGAGTGCATTTCAGTTCAGTATGAAAAATCTGCATCATGTTTGGATGTTCAACAGTCTGACAGCTTGAATGTTTTCAACTAAAAGTGGAGTGTGTGTGTCTCTGAAGCCTAAAAAAACACGATTAATGCATTGTCTTCCTCATAAAACATCTGCAAAGACAATTTCTTTGAGGTACATGTTTGCTACTGTTGAAATGCAACAACAAGGAGCATCTGGCGTCATGGTTGCTATGTCATGTCACTGTGACGTTGTTGTTATGCAGCCATCTAGTACAGCGTATGAATATCACCATTATGGGTGTAACGGTATGTCTGTAGTCAATTGTAAGTTCACAATATGATTTTCTCAGAATTTGTTTTAATAGAATGAGTTGTGGACAAATTACTGAAAATATTCATGTATTTCTAGATCCAAACAACAGATGCGTCATCTTATTTAAAGTGCAACTGAAATTGCATTTCATCTTAAATAACAGAAATGAAATAAAAGTCACAATTGGATTTCTAAAACAAATCCCACATCCAAATAACTAAATAAATAGAAATCTCTTCAAATCTATAAACTGAGACGACGTAGCGATGTCGGAAGACAAACAAGTGAAATCTCGAGTAGATTACGCCCTAAAACAAATTCATTTTCTATCTTAACCGGTTGTCATCGTTGGTTTTTCACACATTTCGATCGCTTTTTAACCGATTCCCGAAGCATTGTTACATCCCTAATCATCAACAAAAGGTAATTACATACAAATGTTATATTTCTTTTGTTGGCAATGTTTCCATGAACATTTGTTCGGCACCAGAGAATGAAGTGTTCTCGGTGAATGTCCCAAATCTTCACCACACTTATTTAACAATTAAAAAAAGTACACTACTTCAACACAAACGCACCTGGCACACAAACGCCGCTGTCACCGCCGATAGCGATCTCTGACTATGACCTGCTGATCTGGTCACCATGGGGACCGCTTCCCTGGGGTCGGGGCTTGTCGTCAAGGCGACTGGCATCACAGTGGCGTTTGGAGCTGGAGCTGGAGCTGGCGGGGCGGGAGTGGGAGGAAGAGAGTGGGGAAGAAGAGATGGATCGGGCGGTAACTCGCCTGTAGTTACCTGTCAGGGAGAGAGGCAACAAACATATTAATTATTCACATTCAACTCAATTTATCTGCAATTATAAAGACGCAGTTTAATTCATTTCTACCGCTTTAACGTGCAACACTGAGCTGCAATCTCACTAGCAATGGGTATAATGATGATATCCTACATTTCTATTCAATATCATTTGGTTAGGGAGATTTCAGTTATAATACCAGTTTAGCTTGGATATACAAGAGATTCTCAGAGAACCTTTGCTAACACGTCCATGGTGAAAAGGCAGATATTAAAAGATTTTATTTATTGACATAAAATAACTCAAAGATCAATTTGAATTGAGGAATCGATTATTTTAACCCCCACATTATAAATGTAACACGTTAAAAAAAAGAATTTAATAAAAAAAATGAACATGTTCTGGAAATAATCTGGACCTAGAAATATAATATATTTGTCCTGGACCTAGAAATATAATATATTTGTCCAATTAAGACATTCAATAAGAAAAATATACAACAGTTTATGGGGTGTAGTCATTTGTAATTCAGACATTTTGATCTACATATTTCAGTTGGTACCCCAGCACCTTCCCTCCTTATGTAACGCATCAAAGAGTGGTCTCCCCTCAACCGCACGATTGGTGGTTCGATCCCAGGCTCCTTCGGCCACATCTTTACAATTTGGTATTGAATGACAAAGCATTTCTTGATATTCGATAGGCTACTAAGGACACCCTATTTGCCAGTCATGTTTCCCTCACCTTGATTTTGGAGCGGACGTATGTAGAGCTGCCCTGCGAACTCCTCTTGAAATCGGACCTCTCCTCCGGCGCCGGCACCGGGCTCTGCGGTCGGCCCAGCATTGTGCTGGACGGCAGCTCGGCGCGTGTCTGCGTGTCGGAGACGGAGCGCTTGGAGAGGCAGAGTGGCGTCGTCTCGGCAAGGCTGGCTTCGGCCTCCATCATCAGGGCGGTCGGAGGGAAGATGGAGACTGGAAGAAGAGAGAGTAAGGGTCAGTGTCACCTGTTAAACCTTATATACAGGTAACCATGCATTTGTTGTTTTGCCCGTTTATAAAGCATAACGTTTACACCCAACCATTACATCTTCTTAGCTAACTTCATTCTAACTTACTTTTACACTTCTTTTTGGAATTCATGGTCAATAAACCTCATTTATATGAAACTATACCTAAAAAGGCAGAAATTATGAATTATTTTGACTAATAGTTTTGACAAATATAATCAGAGGAACGTATATGATGATGGGTGATCACAGATATTTAGGATACTGGTTTGAAACCTTTCCAATTGTTTTTTCAAATGCTAAAAATTTTGTTTTGAAGAAAACACCCAAAATTCAATAAATGTACTGATCCGATCCTTTATTTTACTTGAGAAAAATGTTAACCATTCAATATATTATTGGGCAATTTTGTTGAAAGATACCCATATTTCTGATAAAAAAAATACTGTGAAAACGGGTCCAATTTGACTTGGGAAGTTTGAGAAATTTAACCCTAATGATGTCAGGGTTTTTTTGGCTTGGAGACTACCAATTTGTTAACAAAAAGCCTGAGTTACAAGACGGGGTGTGGAGTTGATGGACGTGGGCATTTACAATTCAATGCAATTCAATTTTATTTATAGTATCAATTCATAACAAGAGTTATCTCAAGACACTTTACAGATAGAGCAGGTCTAGACCACACTCTAGAATTTACAAGGACCCAACAGTTCTAGTAGTTTCCTCCAGAGCAAGCAACAGTGGTGAGGAAAAACTCCCCTTTGGGAAGAAACCTGGGACAGATCCAGACCCAGACCCAGACCCAGGCCCAGGCCCAGACCCAGACCCAGACCCAGACCCAGGCCCAGACCCAGACCCAGGCTCTTGGTAGGCGGTGTCTGGCGACCGGTTGGGGTTAGAATGAAGAGTGGCAATAACAGTCACAAAAAATAGTAGTTAGTAGTAGTTCTTTGTAGTAGTTCATGGCATAGCAGGACGTAGCAGGACGTAGCAGGACGTAGCAAGATGTAGCAGGGCATCGCAGAAGGGAACGTGTGGCGGGACCATGGCGACAGCTGCAACCATGATTTTGGAGCCTCCCTGATCCGAGGAAATCAAGGATCTAACTAAACACATCATTGGGTTGCATTATGGGAAATGTAGGATCCAGTGTTTTTGTAGAATGCCCTTAATAAAAGTAACAATATTTCAGCATCTGCAGCTTCAGTTTTAACTAACAAGTCGACCAACGTTAAGGAACACTAAATCTTTGCACTGCTCCTTAAAGAGAGTCCTTTGGTTACACGATTATTCTGATCACTAAATGAGCTTCTGTGTCGATGCACACTGGTTCGTACAGCAGCACGTCCTACACATCGATAATTCATTAAAATGTCCTCACATTTACTTAAGTTATAATTGTAAGTAAGCTAAAAAGACAGTGATCTCTTTAAATCATCTTTAATCTCTTTAAAAATAGACGGAAAAAGGAGACTAGAGGGCGGGAGAGTGTAAGAGAACAAGAGAAAGAGAGAGAGAGAACGAAGGAGACATGTTTCTTGTGCTATAGAATTTCACAATGTGGAGCAACCAGCCTGTACCGGTTTCTATTTACACAATCGCTCAATTAGCAAACATGCATATGTATTTGTGTTTGGCTTTTTGTTTGGTGCTTCTTATTTTGTGCCGCCCCGCACGCACACACACACACACACACACACACACACACACACACACACACACACACACACACACACACACACACACAGACTTGTCCGACCAGACAGTCTTGCAGCACCAGCTCTGTACCTTTTTCAAACAATCCGCCTCCGCAAGGGTGGATGCCTGTCTTTTTGTGTGTGTGTGTGTGTGTGTGTGTGTGTGTGTGTGTGTTCAGGTAGCCTGGAGGCAGGTGTGGTTCAGCTCAGTGAAGACAACGAATCAGTTGACACTGCCGGGGCCTCAATCAGATAAAACTCAAATGCAGATGCAAATGAAGGCCCATGCATAAAGCCATGCAGATGAAAAGATGAAAAAAGACAGAACACCCGATCCGTATACCAGCGGAGTTAAAGGTACGCTGTGACACACAGTGACAGCTATGTGTACACTGTGACACATCAACAGCTGGGTCCTTTCAGATTTGGTCAAGAGAAGGGATGTAACGATGCATCATCGTAATCCTACAACACACACACACACACCAATCAATAACAATTAATAAATAAATTACATTTAAAGGTGAAATCTCAAAGATCCCCGTTTTCATAATCTTTGGCCTCTGGCTAGCCCAGCTGACCCTACAGCTGTAACAACAAGACAACTTTGTCTTTGAATGTTGTGTATGCATGTATAGCATAGGCATAATTTACTAGGGGGTTAACAATGTACTTTTTTCCAATGTTTTCTTCCTTTTCTATGTTATTACCGTTTTTTTCAACCCTTGTTTTGTCTTCACGTCAAAATTGAAAATCCACACTTTTGTTGACGCTTTTTATCGATGTTTTTAAGTTTTTCTGCCGTTTTTGTTCCATTTTTCAACACTTTTGACTGTCACTTTTTTCAATCTTTGTCACCTTTTTTAATGTTTTCAACACTACGTGACACTAACTTATTAACTTTAGTTTTACAGTTATTTTTGGATTTTATGGTCAATAAACCTCATTTATAAGAAATTATAGCTAATGTTTGAGTTAGAAAAGCAGAAATTAGGAATTATTGAGGCTAAAATTAAAGGAATGGATGTTGATGATAATCAGACTGGAATATGTCAACTTTTACTCAATACTATTTCAAAAACACTTCCATTTGTTTTACAATGCTATAAAATTGAATAAAACAACCCAAAATTAATGAAAGTAGAGATATGTACTTGGCAAAGAGCGTTGGGTGGAATCAATCATGTTATTTTGGGGAATTAAAAAGAACATTGATATAGGACAACATGAGGACAACATGAGGACAACATGAGGACAACATGAGGGTTAAAACGTTTTCCTTGAGGTTTTTTCCAGAGATTTTGTTGCCTTTTTTGAGACTATTTTTTCAACGGTTTAGAAATAATTGCCGACATGCATATGCCTTAATTGTGTGTGTTTTTGGATCTCAGTTTCGCTTGTTTTTTTTTTCATTTCATCATCTGTAGTCTTCACTCTTTTCTTTGTTTGTTAGGCCATAGTAACCGTTTACTTGCAACGCTAGCGGAGACCTAGGGGTGTACGATATATATCGACTCACTATTGTTATTGCTATATCACATTGCGCAAAATTATATTTAAAGTGTCCCAATAAGTATGCAATATTATTTTATAGTTATCTTTCTAATATGTCTTGTTCTGTTAGAAATGGTCTTTATTTATTCATGTTGGACCAGTCCAATATGACAGTTGAAATAAGTCTTGTTGTTTTTGTTATAAATCTATCTTGATGCATTTTTTATTTGTTATGAATCTATTTTGATTTGTTTTCCTATAAGTTTAGTGATTTTACATATGCTAAAAATATCAAAATACCGACATTGCAAATTCCTAATCGATATCGCAATATCACATTTTGTCAATATCGTGCAACCCTACATGGACCGGGAAAAAACAACATTATGCCGCTTCACACACCAGTGAGTTGAAGAGTGAGGCTTTTACATTATCTCCACCTAACCTCTCTGGCTGACCAATCCCAGCAGGCTGATGGAAAACGTGTCACTGAGGGCCGTGTGTGATTTACTTCCCCAGGAATATCACCACAGACTCCCCAGTACGTAAGAAATGCAAATGCAAGGACTTTAATCAGTGGATCACAGGCTCAATCAGCGATAGACAGCGACTTAACGGACATTTATTTAAATGAAAATCTTCCAGGCTTTTACTTTAATGTACATAATACCTGAAAATTGGGAAAAATATCCAAAATGACATCTTCAAATACAATTTTTTTCCTGCCAACAGTCCAAAATCCGAAGACTCCTAAATGTCCAATTACACAACATTAAGTGTTAAATCCTCACATTCGACAAAGCCTAAAACACATACTGTATGTTTGACATTTAGACCTTGTTGTACCCTTTCATTATAACTCCTAAACTAGTTACCAGTACAAACGTCTAACTTTTAATGGTTTCTTTACATTACGAAGCGTTTGAGTGACTTGATTGTTTTAGCTCAGAGAGCAGCGTACAGTGTACCGTGTTTGTAAATCTTTCTTTATTATTCCTGTGTGGTGATAGTTTCTGTGGCGACTGCTGCTGGCCGGACATTTAATCTCATCTTGTATTGTTTGTTCACCCCCCCCACCCCCCTTCCCCCTCACCAATGAATGAAGTGTGTGTGTGCGCTTGGATAAGTGTGTCTATGTAGGTAGGGTGAGGGGTTTGAAATACCCCGACTGTTTCCCCCGTAGAGAGAGGGAGAGACGGGATTGTGTTGTTCGTAATGAACTTGACGTCGCTCCGCTGGGAGTCAACAATCGGTACATAACTTTAACAAACACAAGGTGTGAGTGTGTGTCTGTGTGTGTGTGTGTTTGCTGAAGGCGTACTTTCTGCCGCAGTGGGCTGTCTTAAGAGCCTGTTACATTTCCTCTTATCCAATAAACATTAACCTTGCAGAGGCCTCGGGACAGACCATGAGTGGGAACCCTCTCTGACGAACTCACATAATTAGAGCCCAACTGATAAATCGTCGGGCTGATACTATCGGCCATGACATCCTGTATTACTGGGCCACTTTTGGGAAACAAAATATTGGAAAGTTGAAAAGGAAACATGTATTCATAAGTTAAACACACACATATTCAAAAAGTTAAAAACAAAAAGAAACAAGCTTATTCAAAAACATCGATGCCACTCATGAAGCCGCAGACAGCCAGCTGGTTAGCATAGATTAGCTTAGCATAAAGATTAGAAACGGAGGGAAACAACTAGCCTGGCTCTGTCCAAAGGTAAATAACAATACCTATGAAGCTCATTGTTTCTACACGTCTGTTTTGATTAAACAAACGGGACATCACGTGTTAAATAGTGAGCTTCAGAGGTGTGTTCCAAAAAGTGAAGACAAGGTCTCAAGTTCCCATAATTAGTTTAATCAGCCGTGTTTCGATACAAAGCCTTCTTCAGAGCTGAATCGCGTCAGTAGTGATGTATTGGGATGTGAGTCTAATTAAACACGTGACATTATAGTATTTCCTCGGAAACATTAGATGGGCTTCTTGGAACATGCCTATTGGGTTTTGGGTTTAGCGCTCCACCGAGAATCGTCATTGTCGACACTCCTTTTTCAATTGAGCTTTGTTGTGCTATCGGTAGGCAGATTTATGTACTATTGGACGGAGTAAGGCTAGCTGCCCCCCCCCCCCGCGCTTCCAGGCTTTATATGCTAAGCTAGGCTAACAGTCTCTGAGCTACAAAAAAAGACAAAAAACTGACAAAAACATGTGAATAGTATGAATCGTCTTATCTGACTCTCGGCAAGAAAAGATATCGAGCCTGAAATGTCAACTTTACTAACCAAATTAAAGGCAACCCGATTAAATTGTTTGTATTATGCATTTATAGATTAAAATCACAGAAATATAAATTTTAATATTATCTATAAAACCCTGTAATACGAGCTTATCTTTAGGATCTACATTACTATATATTAAACACTAAGTAATGTAAGCATCATAACTTAATCCCAGTATTATTCTGGTGTCCTCTGTTTACATGTGTACTAGACTTGCTGTTTTTACTGTCTTCCTTGAATTCTCTTGTGTAGTTCCATTTCTTTTTTTACTTCCTTATTTATCTGTACTTGTTTCTGTCTTTGTGGAGCTGCAACACCTGAATTGTAGCATCTTTCCCTAGATCTTAAAACGCCCTGTCTCATCTGGCTCACATCGTCAACATTGAAATGCGTTAATGTTTCACTTTGTAATACTGTAAGATTTTAACGTTTGCACTTTTTCATTTTTCCATACTTTATATTTCCTGCAGCGAGACCTTTTGCACATGCTAGAGTTCTGCCGTGCACCTGTTTGTTTTTTTGGGTCAAAATTTTAACTCAAAACTTTTGGTCGTCTTTTTTCGACAATTTTCATCGCTTTTCCTGACGTTTGTGAAGCTTTTATGACTTTTCCCTGATTTTTTTCTGCGCTTTAAAGGACGTTTATCTTTTTTTTAATTTTCTTCAAATGCTATAAATTGAATAAAACACCCCAAATTCAATTAAAGTAGAGAACAGATCATTTATTTGACTTATGAAGAGCATTGTATGAAACCATCCTCATTTTTTTGACAATTTTGTTGAAAGAAACCTAAATTTATGGGATAGGAACTTGAATATGGGTCAAATTTGACCCGAGGACAAAGGTGGGTTAAACTCTTTTTCGGTTTATAAGCAATGTTTTGCCTGATCTCAGATAAACCAGACAATGTGAGTGATATACACTTGTTATGTGTCTAAGACAGAGTCTAATTCGAGACTGATGATGCATCGGAAACAGGTACTGACACATGTTTGTGGAATGAAGATAAAAATAAACTTCTACACACACCCACACTTAAAAAAACTGTCCAAACGGATGGCACATAGCGCCTCATACAAACCTTCAACAAGCCTGCAATTATCATACCTTTGTGTGTGTGTGTGTGTGTGTGTGTGTGTGTGTGTGTGTGTGTGTGTGTGTGTGTGTGTGTGTGTGTTTCACCCGCACGTCAGGCAGGTACGTCAAGTAACGGCACATACCAGAGACTTTGGCTAAGACAGTTGCTGGGTTTGGTAAGGAGTGTTAACTGTGCCTTGTTACGCACCGACGCGCAGTTGTTGTTTTTTTAATCTTACAGATATGGTTACATGACAAATTAAATATTTTCATCTAAATAACTTTTCTACGTCGACCTATTCGAATTTTCTTGGGTGTTGCTTAAGATTGACCATGACTAAAAGCCACAGTTAACACATCCTTTGGATTAAATAAGTAAATATGGCTCAAGGAAAATGTTTTCTGTGCGTAAAATTAGCGTCCAAAAGCTTCCCCTGTGCTGTTGGTGGTTCCAGAAACACAAACTGAATACTAGACTGTTATTTGACAGGGTTATTAGTTATTAGTTAGAATATTTCAAACCAGAGAAGGTTATAGCCGGAGTTCAGCTCATCCAAGTTTTTCCGGTTTTAAACACCAGAGAGGATGTGAAAGTCAATGATTAAAAGTTAACGGTGAAGAGATGTGGAGGAAAACGACAGAGGGAGAGACAGAGGGGGAGGGGAGAGAGAAGGAGAGCGCGCGAGAGAGAGAGAGAGAGAGAGAGAGGTTTTGGGTGTAGTCCCGTTACTTGTTATCTGATACCGAAGTGGTCTTACAATAAAAACTCCGCCGGTGGCAACAATGGAGATTGTTCTCAAGGAGTAGAATTGGATTCCCTGTTTACTTGTCATTTAAATGCAAAGTCGGGGGGGGGGGCACACAACATAGCTAACTGAAAAGCCACAGACAGCAAGCTCAACATTTGACAGTTAACAACATGTCAGCTCTTGTAGGCTACTTTTTCAGTTGAGGCACCCAAGTCAGAAAACGTTATTTCCTGTGGGACGGAGCGCAATGAAAACAACAACGCCATCACCCATGGCTCACACTCCCAACCGTGTAGCTGCTAGGCTTTAAACTCAAGTTGTCTAAAAATGGAAATAATAACTTTATATTTATTATTATCTATATCTTATGTTGTGTGTTTTCAGGGCACCTACGTGGACCACATGAATGGCTGATAAGTGGATGGCTATTTGTATGCGAGTAGCCTATACATGTATGGGTGCTTTTGTATAATTATGTGTATTTTATTTTTTTTAGGGCTAGACTTTCTATTTTTCTAAACTGATTTAAATTCTGCTTTTGATTTATGTATTTATTGTTTAACTGTGAGAATGAATTCATTCCACTCAAGCTCATTTTTGGGCTTCATAATTCAATGCAATGCTAGACTGGACAAGGAGGAAGAAGAGGCGCTGCAATCAGGGGTTGAAGGTCGCTATGTGAAAAGCAACGGGCCCTTGATGGTCTGTTAGGCCGCAACACACACTGCCTTGGTAAATGACGGATATGAAAGTGCAGACATACCGACTTCTGTACTGACGTAATGTGTTTTATGTGAACTTTAAATTAAAATCCTTTATACAGGCTTATGTTTTACAATTAAATATTTTAACGTATACAGTCTGATTTAAACTTTTCTTTTTTACTAAAAACACAAAAAATCATAAAAACAGTGTTTAACAGGCCAAAAGACAAACACCCGCAACTTCAACCTGCATGCGGGAACTCTTCACGGCCCGCTGTGTTTCCCGTTATTCTCTGGGCCCCGGATGGGACTGAAGCCGCCCCGTTACAATCACAACCCGACGCCCCCCCCACCCGCTTCACCCAAAACTGCATGGAAATCCACAAAAAATCGTGCGTAAACGCATCCAGAGACGCGCCACGACCCGCTGCGTACCATTCTTTGTATTAAAACAACAACTAGGCTGTGGCTAATTACAGCAGCGTGGACTCACCTGGGATGTAGACGTCCCCTCGCTCATGATCAGGCAGCTCGCTCCAGTTCCGCTTTCCCGGCGAAACATTCGCCTTTTTTACCAGAAAGGCCCTCGGCATGCTTAATTAACACGCAGGGCTTTTATTCGTAGGTATTCGGAGAAGTCGACTATCCACGACGTAAAGTCCACAAAAAGTTACAAAAGCAGGAAAGTCCAAAGTGGCAGAAGAAAATGGAAGGTGTCGTTCCCCTCTTCTCCTTCCTCCTTGCACCTTTCTTATCGTTTCGCAAGCGGTGCACAGCTTTAATCTCCTACTATGTTGTCGTTGTTGCCTCGCACACCTTTCGCTCAACCTAATTTTTTTTCCCAGCTTTGAATCCAAATCAAAAAAAGGGGACGAGAAGCCTTTTCGGTCGGACAGGTGAGTCTGCTCAGGTGTGCAACCCGGACAGGTAAAGACGAATATCCCCTACAGCGAGCTGGAATAACGGGAGAGTGTGTGTTATTGGGTTGAGAGAGCGGCTTGTATCCTTCCTGAGCTCTCTCTCTCTCTCACACACACACACACACACGCAGGCGATAGAGGTGGGTCAAAAAGCAGCACAGGTACTCATTTGAAAAGCAGGAAACAGGCGCCAGCGCGCATGCGCGTCAGAAATAACGGTGACAACAAGCAGGGGAGAGTCTGTGTTAGGTTAGGCCTCTGTATACCTGCTGAACCGGTTTACCTCTCCCTGCCCTCGCTCTGTCTCAGTCTTTCCACTCGCTTTCTCCACCATTCCGCTTCAAGGTGTGGGAATCGGTGCAAATGACAAGAAGAAAAAGACAGTTTGGGGAAGAGTGAGTGTGTGAGGAGGGGGGGATAAGAGTACAACAGACACATAACTGCACACACATTCCCCTGAAACTGCATGAGCAGTCCAACGGCTAATAAAAAGCCTCTTGAACAGAACAGGATCTTTTAGACGCGGGTAATATGCAGCTAAAGTTCATCATCTGTTCTTTTGTTTGACCATTTTAAACTTTAACTTTATTTTCCCAGAGTGCCAAGGGCTTATAGTTTCATTTCAACGTTGGGTGGGGGCCGGGGACACATGATGGGTCTGGGGTGGGTGGGGGGGTTGGATTTTCCACCAGAAAATGTTGAGCACCAACACTTTAATTTCCTGCATTCTGAATTTAGATTTTATTAATTAAGAATTTATGGTGCGAATGTTTTTATTTATGTGCAGGAACTTATTATTCGTCTGTATTGTTCAAAACATTCAAAACATCCCACGTGTTTTGGGATGGGTTTTTTATTTTTTATGTTTTTAGGAATCATGTATGTCTCAACAACAAATCTATAAGCCAGGAGCACCAAAGTTTAAAATCTACATACAAGACAATAAAGTTACATCTTTATTCTACACGCTCCCTGTTGAGTTCTTGAACTTAACACCCCGATGTAGCACAAGGAGACACAGTTCTTGTTTTTTCCATACATGTTTTGAGCCCCCTGAACGGTTATTTTTACATACAAATGTAGGCACACAGACTTCGGTACAAAAAAAAGAATTAAAGACATCATGTGACAACAGGGAACCTAGAGAATGCTATCGCTAAAACCACCATCATCAGTCAACCAGTGGCCTGGTACACTTGTCTTTGCAAGTCTTCGTCCAGAGGGCAGGGGCTCCAATTCTCCAGAGGAAGAAGAGGACAACTGTAAATTATCTCCAACCTTAGAAATTGCTTTCTTATGGAAAATACAAGCCCGATCCGGCAGTTTAACACCAATGATCTTAAACTGCAAATCTCACTCTTTAGAGCGTATTGTACACCTTTGTAGAGTGTATTGTACACCTTTGTATACAACCTTCCTGTGGTGTCGTTATAAGCAAGGCAGCATTAGAAAACCCCTAGTGGCTTATAATGACAGCATGACGCTGCTGCTGAGAGCTCTAAGCTCCAGTGCGAGCCATATGTTTGTCAGCGTTGGGGTACCATACCTGCTCTGCTGTTTATGTACCCTGATATATAGTTGTGTGTGTCGGGTATCTGAGTCAGAAAATGACATAATCACTGTTTTGGCTCACCCTGTACGCAGTTCTGTTAGATTCTCTTCCAGACTGTGGAACCATTGGGGAACATGTCTGTATATTAGACTCTGAACATTGTGGAAGACTCTGTATTTTGTATTTTTGTGTTTGTGTATGTTTTTATCGTGATATGGATCCCCCTGGGTCTGAATTGAAGTTAAAGTACTAAAACCCCATTCAGAAGATTTTGAGTGATTCTTGTCAGGTTGGAAAAGTGTTTAGATTTTTTGTTGTGTTTTTTATTTATTTTTTATTTAAAAGAGACACTGCACATTAATCTACACGAGCACAGCGTCCAACAACAACACATTTAGCCATACAGGCTAATTTTCATCTGCAGTACGTTGCAGGTTGATGGTTTAAAACAATAGATACACTACAACAATGCAACACATACACATAAAACAAGTAAGACATAGGCATAGACAAGTAAAATGACACAACCACTATTCCAGATCATGACAACAGACAAGTTGATGGCATGAGAAAAAAGTATCATACATACTGTAGTAGACACAGGTAAATGTGCACATAGACACACTTTAGAACGCATCAACACCTAAGCACACACAGAGACACTAGTGAATAAGTTGGTGAATAACAGCATTTCAGGATGACTCACTGAAGACAAAGTTCACTTTTTAAGTCGCACATTTTCAGCGTAGCATCCTGTGTATGTGGCCTCTCTGTGGATTCACTACAAATGTACAAAAGGTTGTTTTTTTAAACTGTGCTCAGAGAGGAAGGTCCATCCCGACAGCATGTCTGCAAACTAAAAGGTTTGTGATGTGGTTTTCTACGGGTTTTATCCCTACTGTAATTGGTCACTCATGGCTCATGGGACTCTATCTCTGAGTCTTCTTTGTTTTGTTTTCAGCTGTGGCACTGAAGCTCGTCTGCTCAGGGGTGTGAGCTGCATATTAAATATTTAAATGTGCATAATAAATGGGTTTCTGTGTAGGCCATTCACATCATGTTATACTGTATTTACATGATGCCGTCGGCCTTAGAAACAATTACTTTACGTACAGATATATATACTATATATAAGGAGCTTGTTCTTCGGGTTAAATCTTTTCACTCTTTTTAAAATGTTATGCTTTATTTGGAGAATAATCCTTTGATAAAACTCCCCTTGTCTCAATGCTGCCTTTATATCATACCGGAAATATGGGAATGACGAGGGAGGTGTGTGTAAATGAGCCTGCAAGGCAAAGTATTTCTAACATATTTATACAGAACGCACCCAATAAGTTTTTATTCTATGCTTTTATTATATTTTAGGATATCAGAAGCTACTCCCACCCTAGTACATTCAAGAGCACAAAGGGCATGTACAACAAGAGAAGAACATAATAAAATAGATCACTAAATGAAGCTAGTGAGAGTACATTTAAAGAAAGACTATGGAACTTTTGCAGAAAATAATCAGCAGATGAATCAATAGTTAAAGTATTCTCTATTTATTATACTATTATATTAGTTTCTACAAAGTCTAGTCTTCCTATGTGGAGGAGACAACCTTAAGTTTGTAGGAATGTAGTTTACCTTCCTCTAGTTATCCGCTGGTTACTGTGGATTTACATTCCATAGTAGTACCACAGTGTATAAATACTGTATGTGTCAGGGATGTTGCCGTTTAACAGCAGTACCATAGTACTTCATTTAGTATAATATTACTTTAAAAAGACAAATGAGGCCTGTTATGTGTGAATGGGTCATTCAGAGATCAGTGTTTGCCACACCTTTCCCTCCCTGCTGTGTGTGTTTACAACCCCCTCCTGCCTCTCCACTGTTCTCTTGTCTTTGTAATTAACACACCCACCCACCCACACACACACACACACACACACCACACAGAAAAAGACAGAAGTACACATGTAAGAGATAGAACTGCACTTTCTGAAACTCTCTCTCTGTCCTTCTCTTTCTCTCTTTCTCTCTGTCTCTCACACACGCAAACACATTTAACAACACAACAATCTGTCCCTAGTTTCGGTTTTCACTGCTGAGAAGAGAAGACAAAAAAGCAATTTCCCAAATTGTTTCCTGTCACTACAACTACCCGTGAAGTGAAACCCAAACGTAAAGCCTTGTTAATGAGGATGGGAATAATAATTAGCTGTGTGTTCTTATCCACAGTGCGTAACACATGTTGGCAGGCCTTCTGTGCTCAGTTTGTAACACGTTTAGGGGGAATTGCAGTAAGGGAGCAGTTTGTAAAGTATTTCAGAACTATGGCCAGGATCTCAGAACTATGAGGTCAGGAGGAGGGCTGGGTACCAAACTTTGATTCTTGTTAGGCACCGACCGAATGGCCTCCCTAGTATCAAGTTTAGAAAAATGCTTCGTTATTCAATGCTAAATTCCCATACCTAAAGGAGTAAATCTCACCAGCGTCCGTAAGTCAATAAGTGTGCAGCATTACTCCAGCAAAATCTAATAATGGTTGTGATTGGCTGTTAAAGGTTACACATTGGTATGCAGGGAAACTCTACGTTACACACAAAGATGAAGCTCACGTTGTATTTTGAGAGGCTTGACCAGTGTGCATCACAAACATGTAAAAGTGCGGAAAAAATAGTAGGAAAAGCACAGGTGTATTCAAAACCATTAATGATGGCTGCGTTCCACTTAGGAGAGGCCCTGGTGTTGTGCATGCTGACTTACTGAAATAGCTTACTGGGATACTTGATGGAATTGTGCCATCATTAAGGTTATCAATTTCACTTGTGCTTTTTTTGCTATGACAAGTCAAAAGATCCATATGTTGAAGCTATACTATAGACCATAGTTGCAAAGGCCTGGGCCCTGGATTTAAATTCCAGTCATTCAGTTTCTGTTCTACTCGACTCTTTAGATGTCGTGTCCCTCAGCGAGTTCCTGTGTGCCTTCACCTGCAAAGTTTCCTATTTGCATGTGCAGATAAACAAAGCCTAAAACAGACACACTTGGCATAGAAAGCACAATTGGCTGCTGTCTGCTCCTCTGGTTGAACACACGTGAAAGCAGTGGTGAAGGAGAGGTTTTCTGATAAAAGGGAGTGGTGCAGGGCAATTGAATAAACAGCATGCCACCAGGGCTGTCGGAGTAGTTGGGGCAGATGAGCTACCCTCCTCCATTCTTTCTTGTCCTTCCATTACACCCCCTTCCTAACTTTCATTGAGACTATTACCCTTTTTTGTGACATGACATCCAACCCTCTTTCATGCGTCTAAACAGTCTTTGGTGTGTTTTGCTTAGAAAGATCTTTAAATCAGAGTAAGAAGAGAGAGAGAGAGAGAGAGAGAGAGATGAGAGAGAGACAACAGGATCACAGGTTCAACCGGATTGGCAACTTCATCTATTCCCTGGTGTATTCCACATTACTGTTATTTATTTCTCTTTCGTCCTCTCTCCTCGTCTGTCCTATTAAAGGAACATACAGGCACAGAAACAATAAAACACAGTTGAGTGAATGATACACAGAGTTGGCTAGTACACAGAAAAACAGTACTATGAAAAGGTCTGATATATACAGATAAATATGGGTATGTGAGTACATCTACATGTATTATATGGGTGTCAGATTTGCCAAAGAATGTCCCAGTAATACTAAGCATGGTGGTGTTTCTGCTGTGTTTTTTAGTTTGTATATCTGAGCAGATTCATCATCATCAACCTTTATTCAGTTCTTGAAGGAACAACTGAGGGCACACCCTCGTTTTCAGTGTAGCCGAGATTACACAAAATAAACACACTGTGGGAGCACTGGTCTGGTAGCATACTGTTCGTGTGTGTGTGTGTGTGTGTGTGTGTATGCACTGTGGTATAGGCAGCAAAGACAAACTCTAGGGACAGTCTTAATGATTAAAGAGAAGTTAAAGACAATAAGAATAAAGCGCCAAAAATGTTTAAAAAAGCGATATAATAAGCTATAATGTTGTTAAGGTGACAAAAACGTCAGAAAAATGCCAAAAACTTCAAAGAAGCGACAAAAACATTGTATAAAGTGACAAAATATGTCTAAAGAAACAACAACAAAAAAGACAAGGTTCAAAGCGATTGAAAAAAAGCAACAAAAAAGTCAGAAAAAACATTGAAAAAGTGGTAAGAAATTGTGACAAAAACGTCCAAAAAGCGACTAAAATTTCAAAAGAAAATGTCAAATAATTATTTATATTTTTGACAAAACACTTGGAATAAAAACATGATGGATGCAGACTGATCTCATGAAATGGCGTATGTATAACACGCTGATTCGTATGCCATTATTGGCGTGTTATCAAGACGCATACTCGCTTTTCAGCGTGTGTATCAACGCCGTTTGGCCTCCATTGACTTACATACATTTACATTGACTACATAGGGAGGTTGGTTGGGGGTGGAGGATGTAAAACACAGGACTTTCACCCAGGAGACTGGAGATCGCGCCCCGACCCTGTTCTTCTTTTCCTAAACCCAACCCCACTCAGTGTGACGTTTCCTAAACGCTGTCGCTTTCTTCTCGCAATAACACGCCACGTGGCGTGTATGTTTATGTCCGCTGCATCCAGCGTTTATACTCTGATCTCGGATCTGTATACAGCATAGACATACTTAAGGCTTTTACGTGAAACTTTAGATTTGATTGATAGATGCAAGATGATTTCTTACCAGAAAAGAACTAAAAAGAACCTGCAAAGGAAGCAGAAATAGTGAATAAAGACTCAACGAGCTATAGGTTGAAGAGAACATGTGAAAACTGAGGAAAACAAACCCGAGACCAACCCAAAGAAACGCACCGGCGAATCAAAGCGATGTTTGACAACACTCCTGCTCCCAAAACGCAAAATTACTAAATTCCATTTTAGACATTTATTAACTGTTTCATTAATATATTACACTACTTGTGTGAACCCAAGACTTAAGTAATTCCAAGCACCAAAACAATTGGGTTTTGGTTTGTTTTCACAAGCGATTTGAGAAATTTCAAATTGTCCTATCATAATGTGTTCAAAACAAAACAAAACCCAACAAAAATAGGCTTAAAGTATCATTTTAAGTGGAGGACACTTTCCACAAGTTTACGGAAATTCATCAACATCTGAATTCTGTCTTATAAGACACTTCTGTTCAGTTCACTTTTATTTATATTTTTTAATCTATATTTATATTTATGTATGCTTTCAATTTCAAGTCCCCCTAAATCCCCCCACACCCCCCATTGTTGAACCCAAAGTCACGCCCTTGTCTAGACCACACTACAATTTACAGCAGAGACCCAACAATCCCCCCAAGAGCCAGCATTTAGTGCAACAGTGGCTAGAAAGAACTCTGGACCCTGTTTGTACAAAGTCCACGTTTTATGACAAGATGACGATGAACCAAAAAAAAAGTAATGTCAAAAGACGGCGCTGTTGATCAACAAAACACGAGAAGATCAAAGGTCAGCAACCTGCTGCTCCAGTTCTTAATCAAACTGATCATCCCGTATGAATAGTTTCGATCAGCAGGTTCGGTGGCTTCTTCCAGCGCTGACTGAAGGCTCTTATCTCTGTTTTTCTACCTTGTAATGAGCACACCGCACCACATTCCTAACAACTTAGTTGCATGGCAATAAAGTTTTGATTCTTGAATCTTGAATGCTATTGAACGTCCAAACGGTTTTGATTAATAGCTACAGTATGTGTTATGGTTCTATGGTTAGTTGTGGTTTGTTGTGAGTCATTCGCTGCACCGGCATCGTAACATTCCTCCGTTGTTCCAGCGTCCCCTTAACTTTCACCCTCTTTGTCTTCTGGATTTTTTAACTGGAATATATACATTTTTTACTTGACATTTCAAAGAAAACGCAATAGATTACATGTTGACTATATATATTTATTTGTAATTGTTTTTATGCATTTTTTTGTATTATTTTTTATTTTGTATTTTTTCTTCTTCATTTTTTAAATTAAATGAAAGGCTAAAATTGTTTTTTACTTTTCAAAAATAATCACCAAAATGATTAAACATGATTTTTTAAAGCACCCATATCATGCACATTTTCAGGTTCATAACTGTATTTTGAGCTTGTACCAGAATAGGTTTATGTGGTTTAATTTTCATAAAACATCATGTTTTTGTTGTACTGCACATTGCTGCAGCTCCTCTTGTCACCCGGTGTGTTGAGCTCTCTGTTTTAGCTACAGAGTGAGACATCTCACTTCTGTTCCATCTTTGTTGGGAGTCGCACATGCTCAGTGGCTAGGTAAGGACTACTAGCCAGTCAGAAGCAGAGTATGAGGGCCCTGACAGTACCTAGGTAAGGACTACTAGCCAGTCAGAAGCAGAGTATGAGGGTCCTGACAGTACCTAGGTAAGGACTACTAGCCAGTCAGAAGCAGAGTATGAGGGTCCCGACAGTACCTAGGTAAGGACTACTAGCCAGTCAGAAGCAGAGTATGAGGGTCCTGACAGTACCTAGGTAAGGACTACTAGCCAGTCAGAAGCAGAGTATGAGGGTCCTGACAGTACCTAGGTAAGGACTACTAGCCAGTCAGAAGCAGAGTATGAGGGCCCTGACAGTACCTAGGTAAGGACTACTAGCCAGTCAGAAGCAGAGTATGAGGGTCCTGACAGTACCTAGGTAAGGACTACTAGCCAGTCAGAAGCAGAGTATGAGGGTCCTGACAGTACCTAGGTAAGGACTACTAGCCAGTCAGAAGCAGAGTATGAGGGCCCTGACAGTACCTAGGTAAGGACTACTAGCCAGTCAGAAGCAGAGTATGAGGGCCCTGACAGTATCTAGGTAAGGACTACTAGCCAGTCAGAAGCAGAGTATGAGGGCCCTGACAGTACCTAGGTAAGGACTACTAGCCAGTCAGAAGCAGAGTATGAGGGTCCTGACAGTACCTAGGTAAGGACTACTAGCCAGTCAGAAGCAGAGTATGAGGGTCCTGACAGTACCTAGGTAAGGACTACTAGCCAGTCAGAAGCAGAGTATGAGGGTCCTGACAGTACCTAGGTAAGGACTACTAGCCAGTCAGAAGCAGAGTATGAGGGCCCTGACAGTACCTAGGTAAGGACTACTAGCCAGTCAGAAGCAGAGTATGAGGGTCCTGACAGTACCTAGGTAAGGACTACTAGCCAGTCAGAAGCAGAGTATGAGGGCCCTGACAGTACCTAGGTAAGGACTACTAGCCAGTCAGAAGCAGAGTATGAGGGCCCTGACAGTATCTAGGTAAGGACTACTAGCCAGTCAGAAGCAGAGTATGAGGGCCCTGACAGTACCTAGGTAAGGACTACTAGCCAGTCAGAAGCAGAGTATGAGGGCCCTGACAGTACCTAGGTAAGGACTACTAGCCAGTCAGAAGCAGAGTATGAGGGCCCTGACAGTACCTAGGTAAGGACTACTAGCCAGTCAGAAGCAGAGTATGAGGGTCCCTGACAGTACCTAGGTAAGGACTACTAGCCAGTCAGAAGCAGAGTATGAGGGTCCTGACAGTACCTAGGTAAGGACTACTAGCCAGTCAGAAGCAGAGTATGAGGGTCCTGACAGTACCTAGGTAAGGACTACTAGCCAGTCAGAAGCAGAGTATGAGGGCCCTGACAGTACCTAGGTAAGGACTACTAGCCAGTCAGAAGCAGAGTATGAGGGCCCTGACAGTATCTAGGTAAGGACTACTAGCCAGTCAGAAGCAGAGTATGAGGGCCCTGACAGTACCTAGGTAAGGACTACTAGCCAGTCAGAAGCAGAGTATGAGGGCCCTGACAGTACCTAGGTAAGGACTACTAGCCAGTCAGAAGCAGAGTATGAGGGCCCTGACAGTACCTAGGTAAGGACTACTAGCCAGTCAGAAGCAGAGTATGAGGGCCCTGACAGTACCTAGGTAAGGACTACTAGCCAGTCAGAAGCAGAGTATGAGGGCCAATCAACGGCGGATGAAGGCGGGCCACAACATCGACATGTTTAGCGGCTCCGAGCTAACATCTATTTCTGCATCTTTTTTCTCCTTTAACTTATTTTTTTTGCATTAGGTTGTACTTTCCCTTGGATGAATATTTGGATGGATATTTTTTTTAAATATCTTTTCTATTTATGATACCGAATTGTTCTAACACTGAATAACATTTTTTTAAAGTATGCAAATAAAGTTAAGAAAATGTTTTGGTTTTTTTTAAAAGGAGGGGAAAAAAGCTTGGTTGGTCTCTTCTTTCTGTCAAATAAATCCTCTGTTTTAGTAGTTGTGATTGTATATACAGTACAGAGTGACAGTAGAAATATCATTGCATTTCTGTGAGTGATTTTTATTTTTATTCTTATGTTTGTATGATATATGTGTGTACATGTGTTTGTTGTGTTATGGTTGTCTTGCTACTGGATGCCTAACATTTCCGTAGGGATGAATAAAGTATCTTTCTATCTATCTATCTATCATCCATCCATCCATCCATCCATCTATCCAGCTATCCATCTATCCATCCATCCATCTATCCATCCATCCATCCATCCATCCGTCTGTGGGCTATTCTGATCCATTCCAGATGGCGGCGGTAATGCAACCCAAAGTTGTTGCCCAACCAAAAAACGTCCAAAGAAGAAGAAAAAAAGCAGCAGCAGCAGCAGAAGAAGAAGAACAACAACAACATCATCTGTGCTGCTTCTATGTCCAGCGACATTTCTGCGTCAGAGTTACCGTTTACAGAGGTGCTGCTCGGGCTGTTTCACATCAAACCGCTGCTAGGGTCGCCATGGCTACCAAGAAGAGAAGTCTTTCCTGTGACGACGGGGAGCAGGACGGACGGCCGCCCGCTCACAAGCAGCAGAGGGCGGATAGCAAGCGACACGTAGCTGCCTTGATTCTGGCGAGGGGAGGAAGCAAAGGCATCCCTCAAAAAAACATCAAGACGTTAGCCGGAATCCCGCTGCTTGGATGGGTGCTGAGGGCTGCTGTGGACTCCGGTGTGTTTGACAGGTAGGTACAGTTAATGGAGGATAACGTTATGATGCTAGCTGGCTAGCTGGGTAGCTAGCTGTTGCTATGTGTGAATACACAGTAGCCTGTGCATGTGGGCCGTTTAGTATTTTGTGAGAAAAAGGAGTGAATCTCACACAAATTGCAAAGCACACACATGTTTATTACTTGTGTTGTAGCCAATTTTTCTGCGTGCGCGGGAATGGTTTGTTAGCCACGTCACCTGCGCACCTGTGTACGTGTGCCACGTTAAAGGCTAGACAGGTTTTTATTTAGGATTTTTTGTTGATGGAGACAAGTTAACTATTTTTGGATATTTTAATAAACTGAGTGGTTATTTGACTTCAGACGTTCTCGTGTTCTTAGTTCATTCATTTGAAGATATATATATTTTTTCTATTTAGTCATTTTGATGTGGGATTTGTTTAAGAAATACAAGTATTCCGTTTTTATTTCATTTGTTTTAAAAACTAGAATTTCAGTTGCACTTTTGATGGACACGTCTGTTTTGTACAGTTTATAGAAATAAAGGAATAACTTTGTTTAGTCATTTGTCTGCAGGTCGTTGTATCGTTCCCTAATGAAAATAGATGATTACAAATATGATCTAATCAGTATGATATTGATGACAACACACCATCTTTTTCCTAGTATTTGGGTATCAACTGACCACGATGAGATCGAGAAGGTGGCAAAATCCTGGGGTGCCAAGGTGCACCGCAGGAGTCCTGAAGTCTCCAAAGACTCTTCCACGTCTCTGGAAACCATCAGTGAGTTTGTCGAGCTCAACCCAGGTATGCAAACCACTCCAGGATGTGTAGTGCAAACTGAGCAGGCCTGGTTTTGTAGTCATACTGCCACGCTGTGTTTGATCAGTGACAAGGCACCTGTGTGATTTTAAAGGCCATCCTTCTGTTGACTCTGTGTTCACAGGCGTGGATGTGATCTGTAACATTCAGGCAACTTCCCCGTGTCTCCATCCGTTCCATGTGCAGAAGGCCCTGGAGATGATCACGGAGAAGGGCTTCGATTCGGTCTTCTCGGTGGTCAGGAGACACCAGTTCCGCTGGCAGGAGGTCAAAAAAGGATGTACGTCAACAGATGTAGGACTGTTAGTGCATCGCCCACCTTTCTTTAAATACTGAATCTGCAAACTCGCTTTTTTTTGTTGCAATGCTAGATGATGCAGACTACATCACATATAGATACGTACAGTATATAATTAATTTTCTTCAGGTTATGCGGTAATTTAACTCATCGTTCCAGACGGCATTTGAACCATCAGGAAGTTAGGGTGTATCGTCTGTCACAAAAGCAAAGATGTCACAAAAACGGTACTTTCTCGGAGTCATAACTCAGTCAAATCTGAACATACGGACATGGAACATGTATTGATATCATTCAGTGTGAATTAGAGTATAAGGGCGTGCTATGCTAGCAGCTAGGTGAGCATTATAACGTGTGTTACAAAGTGACGCACGTTTGTCTCTGAAGTAAAGGCTGGACTACAACAGAGCTGTTTGGAGCAGGTTGTGAACAGTGTTTCTGTTGGAGACGGTAAGTCCCTTTGGGGGGGGGGGCGAATTTGGGCTTTTTACTCTTTGTAAACCTATAAAATGCACAAAAAGATATATAACACAATACAGGAAAGGGGAAAAAGCATAATATGACCACATTAATTATCTGATGTTGTGATCCAGAGTAGTTTGGATGTATTTAATAGTTGACTTTCCTTCTGAAAGAAGCGGAACAAGTATAAGTTGTGTGTGTGTGTGTGTGTGTGTGTGTGTGTGGCTTCCATTACAGTTACGTGCTTTGCCATTGTTAAATAACACATTACACAACAACCCCAAGCAGTATCTACGTAGGTAACTCCTAGTATTACAGTAATACACATCAAACCAGTTGGTAACAATGTAATAAAGCTGAGTCATTGCACTCTCTTAATCTAAATATACTGTGGATGTAAAACTATATTTGTTGGGGCGCCCCTGGTTGAGTGTCCGCCCCATGTACTAAGGCTCAGTCTTTGACGCACGGCCGCAGGTTCAATTCCAACCTGGAGGCCCTTTGCTGCATGTCATTCCCTTTCTCTCTACCTTTTCACATCTTCAGCTGTCCTGTATAATAACAAGGCCTAGAATGCGCAACTTAAAAAAAAATACTGTTAAATCCTTTTCATCCATAGTCCCTGGGTAGGAAACAGAGATCAACATGTATGTTAAAAGGGAAACCAGAAACACTGGAGTATAAAACGCTAACACAGCAGTAAAGGACTACAATCCAATTTTACATTATTGAAACTCGCTAACAACCACCAAAACCACAAAACTAAAACACTACTCCGACAACGAGAACCATATTTGTAGTGTTTGGTGGAATAACCCTTTTAACCCCTTACCCCTTATCCTTCTAGCTGGTGAGTTGACCACCCCGTTGAATCTGGACCCGGCCAAGCGTCCGCGGCGCCAGGACTGGGATGGAGAGCTGTGTGAGAACGGCTCCTTTTACTTCACCACTAGAGAGCTAGTGCAGAAAAAACTGCTGCAGGTAAGCGACCAGTGGTGACCCTTTTAAAAAAGCTGGGTAACACTTTACACAGAAGGTGTCTACATAAGAGTGACATGACACTGTCATGATAGTGTCATCATGACACATGAACCCTAACCATATCTCTAACCCTTACCATAACAAAAACCGAATGACACTCACTAAAAGAAACGTTATGTCGTTAACATTTATGACTTGTTTGACATGTTCATGACAGCGTTGTGTCACTCTTATTTAGATACCTTTCAAGTAAAGTGTAACATAAAGCTGTAACTCACCTTCTCCCACAATTTTTCATTCAATTCTTTGTCTTTTGCAAATTTTACAAACATGTTCTACAATGTTTAAACAATTTGGCATCATACACCATAAAACAAAAAAGATGTTCATATCCATCCAGGGAACATTATAATCTTACTTGGAAAAAAAATAAAAATGGATAAGTAAATAAATAATTTAAGGAAGTCATTTAAAAAAAAAAAAAAAAAGTTGTATTCAATTTGCGTGCTTTCACATTTTCATGTTGGACGTTTGTGCTTGCGTCTCTCCTCCAGGGCGGTAAGGTAGCCTACTACGAGATGCTGCCAGAGTACAGCGTGGACATCGATGTGGACATCGACTGGCCTGTGGCAGAACAGAGGGTCCTCAGGTCAGCTGCACACAACACAACAGACAATCTTTTCATCAAGACATATATATATATATATATATATATATATATCTGAGTCAATAATTTCCTCCTTTGTTTCTCTTCTTCTTTTTTCATCCAATCTGTGCTTCTGTCTTCAGGTATGGTTACTTCGGCCGGGCCACGCCAGAGGTGGTTCGTCTGATGTTCTGCAACGTTTCTGGATGTTTAACGGACGGAAGGATCTTCCTGTCTGTGTCCGGAGAGGAGATGGTGTCTATCAATGCAAGAGACACCTCGGGCATCCGCATGCTGCAGAGAGAAGACATGGAGGTTTGGATTTCTATAAAGCATCGGTGAGCGTGCTCATATCCTGTGGCCGCACACTACCCCTCTGTCTTGGCTCCACCAGGTGGTGCTGTTGACCTCGGACCTGGACCCTGTGGCCCAGTCGCTGGCCGACAGACTGGCCAAGAGGACGGGCTGCAAGGTCATGCAGGTGGGCAAGGAGCCCCAGGACGATCTGGAGCGGATTGTGAAGCAGAAGAAGCTGGATTGGAGGGATGTGGCATACATGGGTAAAGCAGCTGTACCTTTTAAGTATTTACAAGAATTTATCATAGGGCTAAATTGGTGTCCATGGTGAACTGTGTCAGGATTAGGCATGCATTGCCAGGCATGCATTGCTAGGCAGTGCCTTGGGGAACGGTCTGGCTAGTCCATTACTATGGTAACTGAGCCTGTGAACCTAACCCGGTCGGGAGCAGGTTTTCTTCAATAAACCTCAAGTTTCTCTCCGTCTCCTCCCTCTGACACAGCACTCTTTCATTTCCTCATTTAGTCAGTCAGTCTGTATTAGGCACATGAATAACAAACTGGGTTGGTGCATTAACCATGTGGCATATTAGGTGTTTTTTATATTTATATGTGATGCCTTGCCTTCTCTTCCCGGTTTTGTCTCCCCCTTTTAGGTAATGACAAGCAGGATGTCAAGTGTCTGAACCTGGCGGGTATGAGTGCCGTACCGAAAGATGCTCCGGTGGTAGCCATCAATGCTGCAAAGTACACGTGCCAAAACTGTGGGGGGATGGGCGCCGTGAGGGAGTTTGCCGAACACATTCTCCTGCAGAAAGAAAAGGCCAAGGCGCAGATAGAGCAGCACCGCATTGACCGCCGCAACTTCTAACTCTGAATGGGACTCAATTAAGTTCCCACGGAAAAGCTGTAGAATTAGTGCAGATTATACACAAATAACAGAAAGTAATGAAACAGTGCACATAAAAAAAATAAAAATAAGTTACTTGAGATGCAATGTCATTTTAGAGTTTGTAGAATTGAAGTAATTAACTCTGTTAAAAAGCTTTAAGTGTCACATGAAGTTGTCCTGACAGTAACTTTTGATTTGGCTCTGAAATGTGAGATTCTCAAAAATGAAGGAGGTTTTTATTGTACATATTACAACCGAATCAGACGTTGACCATGCATGGTTTATTGTAGCACTCGGCGCTGGAGGCCCAATTGTCCTTGAAGACAAAATATGGATTAAAATGCACATAACAGGACTATCGCTACCAGAACACAAACCACTAGACTGAAAACTGCTCCTCTCGTCTTTTAAAACAAGGACACACCACCAGGCTACAGTGTGGAGTAGTTACTTATGAAGTAACACACTAGTTTTTTGTAAACCAGCGATATAAAGAGGAAAAGATTTACCTATGATTTAGGTACTTGTATTCCTTTTTTTAAATACCACCAAATAGTGCCCCTTAAATTAATATGATATGAAACAGAAAACACGTTATATAGAGATGAGATACAGCTGCTTAATATTTATGATGCCTAGTATTTCATTTTGAAGGTGAAGTATAAAATATTAGAAGTTCAATGTTCTTAAAATGTTTTATATATATATATATATATATATATATATATATATATATATATACACACCTTTTTGACAGTTTTTCTGTACTCTTTCTACATTTTAACATCACATTTGCAGCTTTATTAAATGCAACAATCTGTGCTATATTTATGATTTATGGCAATATGTAATATTTCTATCAATAGTTTTTTCCTTTTCCTCGGAGATGATTGTTTACGTGTCATTTGGCTCATTTATGTGGTTTTGTTCTATACTATTAATTGTGTATCATGATTATCACTTTGTTGTGCGAATCATCTTCAATAAACTTGGCTGTTGAAGATCATTGAAAGTCTCACTTTTATGCTTTTCATATGCAGAGAGAATTTTTTAAAATCCTCCTATGGAGCCATTTTGTTGCTAACAAGCCATCACACGCCATTAGCATCCCATTGACTGCCATTCATTTTGGTGCCACTTTGACAGCAAATAGCTTTACATCTGAAAAATAAACAATTTTGTCATAACCACGCAACTGACTGTTGTGTAGTAGAGGGTTACCGAACAGTACAGGAGAAGCTCGCAGGCAGTTTGGACTTACATTAGCTGTTTAATTACTAATGTTAGCATGTTAATTAGCAATAATTAGTCTTGAAGTCGCTAAATGATGTCATCGCCTAATTTGCATGACCATTTGCATCATGAATGGGTGTTTTATATATATATATCTATATACATATACAGTATATGGCCATCAGCCCTTTGCTGCATGTCACCCCCCCCCCCCCTCCCCTTTCATGTCTTCAGCTGTCCTGTCAATAAAGGCCTAAAAAATAAAATAAATTAAGAAATAATGTCTGTCATGGTTTGTCAGAACCCAAGTTGTAAAATAGTTTTTCTGCCTAAAGGGAAAGTCAAACTTTTCCTCCAGAGATAATGGCCACATAAAGAATAATATCAAAGACATGAATCAGAAAACGTGATTGTTTTAATACATGACCGGCAAATCATTTCAGACACAAAGTTCATAGTCCCATTTGAATTAATAAACTATTTACATTCACACAACAACAGGAAGTTTAAGAAACCAACAACAAAAGGAGCTCGAAGTCTAGCTAGGTTCCAATTCAGGGGCCTAGCAACCGTGTGATCAAAACGTTAACTATAGCACCGTAATAGAGCCAAAAGTTGTTCTTTATGTTTTACCATTTGGTCAAAAGAGAGGAAAAATGAATAATAAACCCTCATGTAGCCTACATGTGAGCATGTCTGGTCTCTGAGAGCCAGAGCTGCAGTCAGCTCACAGCGGTCAGATATCTAGCTACACCCCTACTGGCGTCAGGCGAAGCAAATTTGGAGCAATTTTTTAATTTGCCATACATTTTCAAAACACTGCCTGTATTCAACATCTAAACTGTTAATTTCATAATGAAATAGCAGACAAAAATTGTAAAAAAAAAAATAAATGGGTTGTTTGTGTTTGTACGTGCTTCTGATTGAACGCCAAAACGAGTGCCAGGAATCCGCCCCTGCAGCCCTTGAATTGGGACATAGCTTCTAATCATGCCGCTGCGACAGCTGTGGCCGGAGGGATCATATTTTTGGGTTATCCGGCCGTTCATTCCATTCTTGTGAACGCCATTTAACCCTTGTGTTGTCTTACCGGGTCAAAAAGGGACAACAATTTGACAACAAAGGGACAACAATTTGACATTGTTGTCCCTTTTTCAGACTCTTTTCTTTTTTTTTCCATTAACACCACCTTACTACCACTAGTTTTACAGTACCTTTTGGAATTCATGGTCAATAACCCTCATTTATAAAGAATTATACCTAATATTTGAGTTAAAAAAGCAGAAATTATGAATTATTTTGACTAATAGTTAAGATCAAAGGAACGTACAGAAGAGTTTAGTCCGGATCAATTGTATTTGCAAAGAGCGTTGTAAGGAATCCATTTCATTTTTTTGTGGTAATTTGGTTAAAAAGAAACCCAAATTTCAGATATAGACATTTTTTAAAGGGGTCAAATTTGACCCGAGGACAACACAAGGGTTAATAGGGATTTTCTTTACATTTTGGCCTAAGGGTTAACTGATGAAGTCAGCAGAAGTTTTTCGTCCATAACTCAAGAATTCCTACGCTAATTATTGACAAAATTTCACACAAATGTCTAATAGGATAAAATGATAGTCATGACATTTTAGACCCAAAAATTCAACTTCCCTGTGACATCATGGACGAACATGCATGGATGTAAACATCAATGTAAACTGCAATTTGACTGGTTGGTGGAGGCATACAACCACAATTTATTAAAGGCTGATTTATGGTTCTGCGTAGACTCCACGCTGGAGTCTATGTGGTCTAATAGCCACGCTATGTGGTCTAAAGTTCATGCTTGTGCGTTGCAGGGCCGGCATGTGTGTGTGGATTGGGAGTGTGTGGTAGACGAGTGACGGTGATTCACTTCACTTCCCGTCGACCAGTAAAAAAAATAAAAAAAATAAACTTTTGTCGCTTTTCCTGATGTTTTTGTCACTTTTTTTTGTCGTTTTTGTCACGTTTTCAAAGGTTTAGAAGTTTTTTACGACGTTTTTGTCACTTTTTCCAATTTTTTTGACACTATTTCCAAAAAACAGTGCACTTTTTGACGTTTTTGTTGGAGAGAGCAGAGAACTGAAAAGGTACACAGATTTGTCTGATGTCTCCATATTGATCACAATACCCTTCATACAGTTAACAAAGTCTCTTTTTTAAATCTTTTTGCAACATTTTTGTCACTTTTTTCAACTTTCTTTTATTGTTTGTTTCTTTCAAATGCTATAAAATTGAAGAAAGAACAAAAGAAAACCCCAATTTCTAATATAGACGCTTTTTGAAAATGGGTCAAATTTGACCCGAGGACAACATGAGGGTTAAAGACAAGAAAAAGAAGAGAACAAAGAACTTCCAGGTGCCATCCTGTCACTCCTTCAAGATGACTGGCTTGATAATTAGCGGCCCGTTGTTCTTCCCAGATTTATTAGTGCAGGGGCTGAAGAACGGGAAGATGCACTCATTGAAAGTGTCATTGAAAGTGTAGATGTGCATTTTAGCGTCAACGTTGTAGAAAGACACCTGTAGAACCAAAAGGACACACAGGAATATTTGAAAAAAAAATTTTAAATGAGGAAATAAATGAGATGTGTTTCCCATGCTGTACCTGTCCTTTCTCATAGTCCACAAATATCCCAATGGTTTGTGGACGGAGGCTCAGTTGGACGTCTGTGGAGGGTTCAGTGCGAAAAGCGTACTTGTTTCTGAGGAGAGGGAGGAAGTGGGGGATAAGAGAAAGCAGAGGATTACTAGAAAGGAAAGGAAAGTAAAGACAATAAATGAAAAGAAAAGCAGAAGTTTGAGTATATTAAATTTTCTGAAATGTCCCCGTCTGCTATATTTTATGTTATCTATTTTTTACGATATTTTATTATTGCATTATACACCATAATTGATATCGGAATTGTGCGATAAGCAACACTTTTTAAAAGATTTCATGGCAAGATTTGTTTTGGAAACAAGAAATAATAATTTCAGAAAAGCTGATTAAAGCGTTGCGTGTGTAATTCTAAATAAAAACACAAACTCATTAACAGAAAACACATGCAAAAGCCATAAAATAACAGAAACAGCGTTATGTTGTAGTTTTTTGCGTTTGTTTTTGCCGTTAATGCGTTTTGATGACCTTGCAAAGCCTTTTGGAAATTCAGCCCCTTTGACACTTCTCGGCCATGCTACGTAAGTGACAACAGAATAAGCTGTAAACACACCATTAACATGTTAAAACCTTATAAAGATATTTTGTGTTAGCAGACAGTTGCCTGTCCATTTACACGTCCAGCGGTGACAGAGCAACATTATCATTTGGAGTCCAATATTCACTCTCCTTTTAGCTCTTTTTTTGGTCTCCACCAACTCCTGAGAAAAATATCCGTGTCTCTAACTGCTAAATGTTCTGCTCGTCTCTAACGTTGTCTGTCTGCAGTTTGGTGCTGAGCGGGTGGCATACGGTAGGTTTTTGGAGCTTTTATTTGAAAACTGCTGCTGGAGACAAGGTTAATGACGACAGAGGTCCAGGTCTGAAAAGCTAAAAATAACAAATTAAAATCACATTTGGGTAACTACCTAATGGCAAAACCGTACTTGTCTCTCAGGCTGAGGAACCAGTATCCCTTGCTTGGGGTAACTTCAACCTTCCCCTTCCTGTTGCTTGATTGTTTGGCCACGCCCAGATCCCAGTCAGTCTTCCCGCCCACCTCCACCTGACCAATGAAAGTAGGACATTAACGTACATATAATCAAACACTGAAGCATATAAAAGGATGGGAGGACATGCATGTAAATATTTGGTCATGTTCTGTTGCCTTATAAAATTATTATTTTACATTAATATTTTGTGATCACAACCACTTCCTTTTTATTGTGATCAAAAGAGAGAGAGAGAGAGAGAGGATGAGAGAGAGAGAGAGACAGTCCTTCTTACCTCCCAGTAGTGTCTCCCAGTGGAGATGGCCTCCCTCCCTATGACACAGACGACTCTGTTAAACCTCTCAGGATTGTCTGCAAGTATCTGGTGTTTGTCTCCACACCTCACCTGCAGAAACACAGACAGTTTTTGTAATAGCAAACTTCATAGGTAACACATTTGCTTCATGATTTACAGTAATTGTAGGTGTGTGATATACTGTACATCTCCAATGCAAACATGGAACAGAAAGCAACTGAATGGAGAATTTGTCACCAAGATTTTTGTCCCAATTTATGGACATTTTCAAGATTGTCTAGAAATTTACTGTGGGTTTGTGATTGCATTAAAAACAGAATGATTTAAAGTCTTTGTTCCTTTGAAAAAGCGAGCTTGCAAATGAACTGAAAAAGAATGAACGTAATGAGTAATTATTTTTTGATATAATAAGTTAACAGGTGTCTTACACTTTTCATGTCCTCTGACAAAATCAGTCTGGGATGAGCGGTGTTGCAGTCCAGGGTCACATCCACTGTGTTGAAAAAAGGATAAAAATGTAAATCATTTTAGATTTTCTATATATAATCATGTCTGCAAGCTGCCTTTATGTCTCATCATGGTTTCGTACCTGCATACTCCTGTATCTTTTTTATCCCTGCAGAAAAAACAGGACAAAATGATGTTATAGCTCCTGTATAATACACTGTATAGCTGTATATAACTACATGTTGAAGGTGGAATGCTCCCTTGTACTGTATAATGTATAACTGTTTAAGGTAGGATGGATAGAGTCACTCACTGGTTTACGTACTGTATGTTTAGCCTATTTAAGGTGGAGTGGGAGTGGACACTTACTGGGCTGTGGTCGGACCGGGCTTGGGTCCAGTACTGAGGCAGGAAAACCTGGAGAGGAACAAGGAGACACCAGTCTATTGCTGTTATGTGTGTTTTAGTGCTTTATTATAGTAGATCTATTGTGTTGGGTTCATAGACTGTAAAAGTAATCGACAAAGCTTTCAGGTCTTAAAAGCAAAGCCAATGCTGAAGTGTCTCAAACCTGCATTTCATCTCATTTCCATCAGGGGGAGACTCCACTGACTCCAAAAAGAAGTCTTTTTCTATAGAAGTCTATGAGATAATGACCCTACTTTTCACTTGGTTTATTAGGCCTACCTCAGTAAACTTTTTTGTAACGTGTTTATGGCCTCAGTTGCTAGTACCAAGTCTTTATCAATACAGCATGATGTTCATGTTTTAAATTATTGTCTCATTTATTTTAATATAGACGATAAAGCGGGGGATGCAATAGGGCATGGCTACACGCCGACCTCCAATCAGGACAGAGCCTTAGCAATGCTAACCATGACACTGTGGGCATTAAAAAAGACCTTAGAACCTTTTTGGGTATTGTCCATGTCTTCTTAAATATTGACCCTCTCACTGTGTGTTTTCACTTTGTCAAAGTTAATTTTGGTCTCCTAAAAATGTGAATCATTTCCCAGCCTTCTGCCAACCAAGCTAGCTAGCTAGCACTAGCATTAGCTGGTAATTTAAGGGAAAGTTTGCAGATTTTCTGTACTGCCGTACATGCAGATGAACGGTGCCAATGTCCAGAGGTCGGTGTTTACCCGCCGATGAATGTCCGCTGGATGACCAGCGCCAAAAGAGTTTTATTGGCAACTTTCACCCTTTAGCGTTTAGCTTAGCCCGGCGCCATTGCAACCATAAACAACACATGTGGCCGTGTCATCCTCTCCATTTCCACCCTCTTGTCAAAAAATTAACATGTCCGGTTGCAAAAAAAACAAGATGGTGAAGCCCTAATCGACAAACTCAAGGCTTTAAATTGGTCGCCCACAAACCCATGGTGACAGATCTATTATCTATTGTCTATTATTTTTTTTTACAGTCAATGGTCTGGCTCAAGGACTTAAAGAAGAAGGGTGTTTTTTCATAGAGTATAGCTCTTTAGTTGTAAAATTGCTCTTTTGACTCTACCCTGGACAGCCATAAATACATTTTGGCCTCGTCATCCTCGCCAGCTTCACCCTCTGTCAAAAATTTGTCACATTAGGTGGCAAAAAAACAAGATTCGCTAAACTTGAGGCTTCAAACCACTGGGGAACATCATAATACGTTTATTATATTTCAGTCAATGGTCTAGCACAAGGACTTGATTGGTGTGAATGGTGTTTTTTTTCATAAAGCCTGGATCATCATAGCTCTTTTGACTTTGTCTTTGTTGTTTTTCATGTGTTTTGCATTTCATTGACCTGTTTCTGCAATTGTCTTCAGATCTTCTTGAAAATTTTCCACCAGAGCTGCGAGCGACCTGTAGATGGTCCCCGTTCCCAGGTCAGAGTTCAACGACACTTCAGACCAGTCTTTGGACTTTGGAGGACTGGAGAGGTTGGGAAATGTCTGGAAAGTAGGCGGAAATAAATGAATTAAAAGGATGTCAAATAACCCCCCCAGGTTTCCTACAATGTTAATATCAGTTTCTCATCACATCAACCAACCTTGACACAGTGCATGTAGTCATCTGATTGGGCGAGCTGAGCTAGGGCGCTTTCTCTCCGCCCTAGTTCTTCAATCTCCAGCTCCAGCTGTCGTATCATTGAGTCTGCCTGGTGCTCGGCCGCCCTCCGGCTCATCTCCATCACTTCCATCAGCTCTGCCTGGGAGCGCTGGATAGCAGACACAAGCTCTGACAACATGGAAACGCTGCCCACAGTCTCTTGCTCCACCGCCAACTGAGGAAAATAATAAGACTGTTATGTAAAACTTGCAAGACACCTTTCACCATTTTTATTTAAATATTTAGCTACAATACCTCCAGTTCAGTCACTGACTGTCTGATCTCCTCAATCTTCCTGATTCTCTGTCTGATCATCTCCTGGATCTCCTGCTCCGACACACTCAGCTGGTCCTTCTGGGGAAATTACATAGACTGAAGGCTGTTTTATGGTTGTGCAGAGGCTCCACGCAGAGCTTTTGCCCTAGCAGCCTAACTAAGTGGCCTGGCTTGTGCTCTTATGTGTGCATTAAGTCGGCATGTGTGTGTGTGTGGGAAGTGGGTGATAGGGTAAGGGAGAAGTGAGAGAGTGATGGCGATTAGCTTTAGAGGAAGTACTGACTCTAGAGTTATAGTGAGAGGAAGTGTCTCCCTTGTGTTTTCTGACCAAGGTGGAAATCTGTGGCAGGAATAGTTAACGCTCTCCTTGATTTCATGTTGTTTATGGAGAAGGAGAACCAAGAAATGAGTCAGGGGAAATGTAACGCTACCAAGCAACGGCCGAGCGACGTGCGTCGCTGTGACGTGTAATTACATATTTTGAGAGGTGCGGGCAATGGCGTAGGGTCCGGCGTAGACACAGAGGGGTCTGCGGGGGTATGCTGTTAATTCTACGCAGAACCATAAAACAGCCCTCACAGTCCTTTCTATAACAACTATGCCTGTGTCTGCCCATGCCCGTTGTAACGCCCATCACAGGCGCTTTAACCCAAACTTAACCTTAACCACTGACCCGAAAAAGCTTTTTTCCAATCGGGCAAACGATTTTGGTCCCCAATTGGACAAGCTGTCCCTAATTAACTGGTCTTTAGATGGAAATGTGTCCCAGAAGGTAGTCTAAGTCAGAAACACACAAACACGCACACACACACACATACATACTGACACACAAACACACACACAATGGGACATTTTGAGCACAGTTTAGCTTTGAGCAGTACACGTTCTGTGATTGAATCTAAAAACAACGTTGGGTGGTTCTCGGCATCCCCATCATCCTTTCCTATCATAGCGTCCTCACCAAAAGAAACTGCCATGATATATATAAGCAGCGACCTTTAGTGGATGGAGTAATCTGCTAATCTGCTACAAAGTCTGCTAATTGAGGCGGGCCGGGTGGTGGAAGTGACATACAGACACAGCACTTTCACCAAAACATAACCATAAACAAACATAAACAGAACATAATAAGTAGTTTTGCCTGTTTGTGCTTCACTTCAAACATCCTTTTGTTTTCTCACCTTGGTTTCCATCCACTCGGTTTCGAGAGTCACTGTGTCGTGATCCTGATGGTCCAAGGTCTCACATTCAGGGCAGATACATGCTCGATCAGTCCTACAGTAAATCTGAAACCAGTGAGAGAGTGTTGCAGTGTTAAACTGTGAAAACATTAAATATAATTCAATATTAAAAAAAATGCATGGTTAGAGGAGCCTATCATAGATTATTCTTCTTCTTGTTCTTCAGAAAGCACAAAGCACTATAGGAATCAGAACGGCTGGAAATCAATGACAGTTATTGATTTATATTGCAATAAAGTATTGTACCACTATTCCCCTGTGGTGGATCTCACAGATAGGGAGGCTTCGGCTCATTGCAGCCCCAGTCACGGTGAACCTTCTCCGGCCACTGGAGTGGGTTAACGTGAGAGGCGGCTGAGGAGATCCGGAGTAGCTTATCAGGGCAGCAATCGGACTGGAGGTTGGTACCGAAGAAGCAAGTGAGGTTGGGACTGTTGATGCCGGGATGGGCTGACCTACCAAGGTAGAAGATACATGAATTAAAAGAAAAATCAAGGAATTTAAAGCTGTGTACCTTCTTACGTTTCTGAGCTTCTTAAATACTCCGTCGGCCATTCAGTTCTCTCAAAATCTCAACAACTATTAAATGGATTGCCATTACATTTTGCACAGAAATTCATAGTGCCCAGATAATGTATCATTATGATTTTAGGGATCTTCTGACATTGCATCTAATGTTAAGCAACCAGCATCTAAATTCAATGTGTCCGATACTTTGGTTTGTGATCAAACATTTGCACAACTGGACGGTCATGTATCATCTGCATAATGTGCAACTAATCCAAGACAATTTGACAAAAGACATTTGTCCACAGTTTTGGCAGATAGAGTTCATGACTTAATTACATCAAATGCCTGAATCTTTATCATCGAGTTGGATACATCATAGCTGTTTATATAACGTGGTTGTATAAATCTAAACAGATATTTTAACTTGGAATTATATATTTTGTAATAAAACTCAAATTTCAATCAGTTTTTATGCAGCCAGGAGAGCAACACTGACTGACTGATATCTAAAATTTCCCTAAAAAACTTGAGGCTAGGCAAAACCCTTATTCACCTGTCTTCCCTTGAGTGTCAGGTAGCATCGATGCCATTTTTAGCTGATGGTGAGGCAGCTTCTTCTTCAATTCATTCAAGAAATTGACTGGCATGCCTCCGTTTCTTCCTTCTCTTCCCACTCTCTTCTCATTCTGCCTTCCCCCTTTTGTAATGGGTCTGAACTGATCGACGATCTCTCGCAGTGTCCTGTTGATCTGGAGCTCTGGTCGCGTCTGGAAGATCTTGTTACAAAGAGGACACTGGAAAACCTGGGAGAGGAAGGATGGTTGAGAAGGAAAAAATAAACCAAATAAGACAATGAACTGAGAGGAAAACATGGAAGCCATGGCAGTTAAGAAAATGTGGGAAGAAAGTAAAAATGATTGGATCAATTGTCGAATGTACACAATATACTAACCCAAGTATGTGCCGTGCATGTATTGGTGTATTACCGCGGTAACAATCAGTTTCCTATAAAAGATAATTAACCAGTGGAAACAAACTTCATACATTGAGGATGACATCTATACTCACACACCTTACATACATCCCAGTATTTGCTGATGCAGGCCATGCAGAAACTGTGGCCACACGGTGTGGACGAAGGGTTGTTGAACACATCGAGGCAGATCGAGCACAGGAACTGCTCATCTGACAGAAAGCTTCCACATAAGGACATCCTATGGACAGCAAGAGAACGAGTTGAATCAATACAGATCAGTCAGACAGAAGTCAGTTTTTTAATTAAAAAGCCCCTTTGAAGAACCAACATCTTTGATAGAGTTTAGAGATAAGGACTTGTAATTATTACTCTGATATTGCTTTCCCATCCCCTGCTTAAAGTGTCTGAAGATTAACAAGGGCCTCTTCCTTTGCTCCTTCACATCTGTTTCACCACCATGTGTGTTCGGCTTTTTTGGACCAGAGGAACGTTTTCAGCTCTAAGAACCGTGGTTCCAAGAACCTCCCTTTTTATTGTGTCTGCACAACAAGAAAGGATCATCTGTCACTTCAGTGTTTTTATTGGCAATGGAAATGCAAATAGAACAAATAGAAGAAGAGTCCCCAGACCTGTTTGGTCTAAAAACGCATGTGTGCGGTGTGTGTGTGTGTATATGTGTGTACCTTTGTTCATAACAAGGTACACCATCAAAAAATATTCCTTGCAATAACAAAGCTGTTGCTCAAGGCGAAGGATTATCACTATTATTACAATCTAAAACTTGATCACACAATTGGGTAGCTGGATTAAGGAGAAAAAGCCTGGACCTCTGCACATATTGAACACAGTCATGTTGCTGCATATAAACTTCTCTCCGACAGATGAGACGAAGCATCGGAAGAGGCAATTGTAGTCATACTTTCCAAAATGATTGTTGTCATAAGCATAACGAAGGATGAGTTCTTCTCTCAGGAGGCAGAAGTAACAAAAATCCAAACTGTCCCTTTAAGATAAAAAACACACGTCTGTATAAGAAAATATATTGGGTAGATTGCCATAAATCTTTACTCTACTTTACTCAAGCATTAAAAGCATAACATGGTGCTCTTTGGATGCTTTTATATAGACCTTAGTGGTCCCCTAATACTGTATCTGAAGTCTCTTTTATATAGACCTTAGTGGTCCCCTAATACTGTATCTGAAGTCTCTTTTATATAGACCTTAGTGGTCCCTAATACTGGATCTGAAGTCTCTTTTATATAGACCTTAGTGGTCCCCTAATACTGTATCTGAAGTCTCTTTTATATAGACCTTAGTGGTCCCTAATACTGGATCTGAAGTCTCTTTTATATAGACCTTAGTGGTCCCCTAATACTGTATCTGAAGTCTCTTTTATATACAGTAGACCTTAGTGGTCCCCTAATACTGTATCTGAAGTCTCTTTTATATAGACCTTAGTGGTCCCCTAATACTGTATCTGAAGTCTCTTTTATATAGACCTTAGTGGTCCCCTAATACTGTATCTGAAGTCTCTTTTATATAGACCTTAGTGGTCCCCTAATACTGTATCTGAAGTCTCTTTTATATAGACCTTAGTGGTCCCTAATACTGTATCTGAAGTCTCTTTTATATAGACCTTAGTGGTCCCCTAATACTGTATCTGAAGTCTCTTTTATATAGACCTTAGTGGTCCCCTAATACTGTATCTGAAGTCTCTTTTATATAGACCTTAGTGGTCCCCTAATACTGTATCTGAAGTCTCTTTTATATAGACCTTAGTGGTCCCTAATACTGTATCTGAAGTCTCTTTTATATAGACCTTAGTGGTCCCCTAATTCTGTATCTGAAGTCTCTTTTATATAGACCTTTGTGGTCCCTAATACTGTATCTGAAGTCTCTTTTATATAGACCTTAGTGGTCCCCTAATACTGTATCTGAAGTCTCTTTTATATAGACCTTAGTGGTCCCCTAATACTGTATCTGAAGTCTCTTTTACATAGACCCTAGTGGTCCCTAATACTGTATCTGAAGTCTCTTTTATATAGACCTTAGTGGTCCCTAATACTGTATCTGAAGTCTCTTTTATATAGACCTTAGTGGTCCCCTAATACTGTATCTGAAGTCTCTTTTATATAGACCTTAGTGGTCCCTAATACTGTATCTGAAGTCTCTTTTATATAGACCTTAGTGGTCCCCTAATACTGTATCTGAAGTCTCTTTTATATAGACCTTAGTGGTCCCCTAATACTGTATCTGAAGTCTCTTTTATATAGACCTTAGTGGTCCCCTAATACTGTATCTGAAGTCTCTTTTATATAGACCTTAGTGGTCCCTAATACTGTATCTGAAGTCTCTTTTATATAGACCTTAGTGGTCCCCTAATTCTGTATCTGAAGTCTCTTTTATATAGACCTTAGTGGTCCCCTACCCAGGGCTCGGTTTACACCCATCACCATTTCTAGCCACTGGTGGACCATAGGCAGGCTGGGGGAACGCATATTAATGTTAAAAAACTTCATAAAGGGAAATTTTCTAACTTCAAGACCAACTTCACACTTTCTGCCACACCACTGCTGAGGTTTTAAACACAGACAATTCCTCAGTGTCTCCTGTTTTTGGTTCAGCTGTTGGCAGTGTGACAGCTGATTGACCGAAGTGAAACGACAGAGAGGAATGGAAACCGATTCATAACAGGCAGTTTAGGTCTTGTAATTTGGATAAGGCAAACTTTGTTTTGACTGCATTGTGTGATGCTAACATGAAGATGGTTAAAGGATAGTTATAATGCAGTCTTAACGGAGAGAAAGCTGGAGCTCTAAGAGATAAATGGTCCATTTACAAAAACTCTCCTCTGCTCTCAAAAATCAGATTGGTACAGTCAGAAAACTAAAGAAATGAAGTGGGGCAAGATTCCTTCCTGATTTATCACACAGTCCATAGAAACACGCACAGACTGAAGTGTGTGTCACAGAGCTAACACAACAACAACAACAGTTGGTTCTGAGTTTGTTTAGTTAGAGCAGACCTGTCCATCTTTACATACTTAGACAACTTGTTTTTGTATGGAATTATTTAAATAAACATTTTTTTTGGCGTTCAGGCCTTTATTATGACAGTTTAGACATGGGAATGAGAGATGGGGAATGACATGCAGGAAAGCGCCGAACCCTGTGACCTCTGCGTCGAGTGCTGAGCCTCTATAGATAGACGCTCGCTCTACCACTAGGCCACCCACGCACCCTAGTTCAAGTAAACATTTCAAGTAAAATGTTGAACATCAGCGGAAATTGAATTATTTACTAGCGTTCTTTTTACCAGAAGCTACCAACTGAATGCACCTACACCTTAAAACAGTGTTACACTAATTCCCTGTCAAGTTTTTCTAACTCCACAATCCCAGATTTCTTTGCATTTCCAAACTTGTAGTCCTCAGACCCAACCCAGGCTGACTCAAGAGACATCCCTTGAGGATTTCATGGAGTACCCCTTTAATATTGATGGAATAAATGTTTTAATAGTCTTCTGTAAACAGTACACAGACATTTTGATACCATCTCCTATAGGTTGGGATGAGTGACTTACACAAACTGGCCCCAAACGTGTTTTTGGTGTGTGTGGCATGTTAGGCCTTTATGTAGTAGGACAGCTTAAACATGAAAATGGAGTGAGAGGTGGTATGACGTGCAGCATAGGGCCGCAAGTGAGCTACCCAGGCACCCCCAAATGTGGTTTTACAGGCTAGAAGAGTGTCCCGTACTCCCCTTGCCTTTAAATCCAACATTGCAACATGTGACTTTGAGCATCATTTCCCTGAAGGAAAAGTATTTGCTGCCAAGATGTCACAAAGAAAAAGCAAGCAAGCTTTGCTCGTAACAATGCGTCATCATCATCATCATTATCAATAATATGAATAAAGTTAATAATAGCTGAATGAGACACTCCTGCTAACTTAATAAAAGAGAGGGTGGTAACCAAAAGTTAACTGTGATATAAATAGCCTTCCAGTACACATTTCTTGACTTAAGTATACATTAAAATGTGCAAAACAACCATTACAGACTCGCTTTTCTCACTATGTCAAAAAGAGAATTTACATTCTTACTGATGGTTACTTATGGTATAATGGAGATACAGGAATTTATTTTAATAAGGAAGTTAATTTGGAACTGCAACGGTCAGTCAATTAATCAATTAGTCAATATAGAAGAATATATTATCAAGCACAAAATGCTTTTCCCTGTTTAATTTAAGTGTAAACTGAAAATAGAAATGTTGGACAAAACAAGAGATTAAAATAATTGTTGGTTGCAGCCCTACTTCAGTTATCAAGGCAAATGTAAAGACCCATTAAGTGACAAGACTGGTAAAAATCTCCCTTGTTTTTTAAAAACATTTTCTAGAGCTACGTCATAAGCATTAAACATGACATTTATTTATTAATTAAGTAAAAGTTGTTACCTTTCCGCGTTGATAGGCCTGATTTTGAAATGGATCCCAAAAGCACCAGATCCTGTCTGCTGTTTCTTGATCTTGCAGGTCCAACTGAGTTTTGGTCGCTCCCGACCTGACTTATGAAGTGTTTGCTCCTCAGACTGTGACACGTGAAAGGCGTGCATGTGCTGTAAATTTACTCTTTCATGTACGCCCACTCATAAGTCTTTCTGTGTGGCAGGTAAATGTGGCAGGACTGGTTAAGTTGGGAGAATGATACACTAACACAGAATAGGCCAATGGTCACAACCTTTCACCTAAATGAAGATTTCTCTTACCTCAGGCAGGGTCATATAGCTACATGGGAGCGAGGCAACTACATTATTTTAGCAAACAAAAGAATTTCACAAACCTGTGAGATTGTATCTGAGATTGTATCTGATGCGATAAACATGATTAACCTGCAAGACATTGTGATCCGAATTAGCACAAAGTGAGTATTCAGGACATAAACAGGCTTCTCTGGGAGAGTCCCATTGAGATTAAGAATCTCTTTTTCAAGGGAGACCTGGACCAGACAGGCAGAAGACAAACAGGCAATAAAAAAACATAGTTAAAGACAGAATATGCAAAGAGAGACACATTTAAAAGAAACTCAAATTTCAAAAGAGAAATTTACAAGTTAGTTTCGTTGTCAGGTAAATGAAAAACATTGACTTTTAGGGCATATGTCTCTAATTCTTTCATTTTGGATTTAAGAGCATCTAATGTGATTAATTCATTGAGTTTACAGATGCGTAGAATATAAATATCTCAGCACTGGAATGACGAAAAAGCTGTCAGTCAAATTTCACATTGATAATCTTGTTTGACAACTCAGGCAAAAAGTTTCACAGAAATAAAAGCTTCTTCCCTTTCATGTCGGTCCTGGACTGTAGTGATTTGATTTATAGACATGCATCCTCTTCAACTCTCAGATCTTTGGAGTGACTCAGTCTGTCTCTCTGCCTTGAGATTTATAACCGATAATGTCGGTACACATTATTGTATTTTATGACAGGGCTGGAAGGTCTTTCCTCCAAAAAAAACATAATACTCTGGTATCTCTTTATAAGGCACTCGTCGGAAAACTGTAAGGTAAGATGGACCTTACAGAAGTAGTTTGTCATTCAGAGGGACATTATCTGACTCAATTATATTGGCTTTTATTTCTTATTTACTTTTACTTATGTTCCACAAGCTTGGCCTGAACTTGAAAAGACTTTTTTTAGTTTTAGTGCACCTAACTCGTGTTTAACAAAATACAACACATTCTTAAAATCAACGCACTTGTGCCTTTTGGACATTTTAGAAATCAGATTTTCTCATTGAAAGTATAGTTGCTTTACATAGTTGTACTTCTTTTACATCCTGGTTGTCTTGATCTGGTAAGATAAGACAAATCCATTATAAATCTCTGCGTGTTCCTTTTTTATAGATATAGGCATTAATAATGCTTGCTTTAATGAATGAATTGCTTTAATAACCAGTCTTGTTTCTCTGCTCCACCCTGTTAAACATGTATTTTTAATTTGTGTAGAAATTCATGACAATAATTCACCGTTGGGTCTTTAGCGGCCTACGTGACTGAGGCTCGGAGATAGCATGAAAGATAAAATCACTTCCTCTTATCATGGGAATCACACCAGCTATGGGAACTGCTTTCACCTGCATGTGCCTTTGTGTGTTTTGCACTCACTGACTTGTGTGTGTGTGTTTTTTTTTATGCACGTTTGTTCTTTCTCCGTGTGTGCACCCGTTTGAACCAGTGGCATCTACGGTAATTAATCACTTTTGTGTCATTCTAAGTGGTGCGCGATTTCCAAGGAGAGATAAGCCGACTGTCAGACAGCATGTACCCAAACAGGATGCCGGACTTTGGGACAAAACATCTTCTGTAATCATTCCGATGACTCATCTGTAATAAAATAATTACAACCTGTGGCACATGGAACAACATTTTTGGGGTAATGTCAACAAAATTGACCCTGAAAATCAGTGTTTTAGTACTCAAGATCTGTCTTACTCGAGACCACTTTATGAAGGTCTCGTCTTGGAATCAACTGCCTTTTTACTCGGCCTTGTCTCGGTCTCAGATAAAGAAGACTCTGGATTTTATTTACCAGCCTTTGTATTATTTTATCAAGGCATTTCACATGATACACTTATTGTAATAAAAGAGGTGAATGAAGTATTTTCATTTGTTTTCTGTAGGTGTTCTTTTTAATTGGATTGTGGAACTTTGAGGTCAATTTGAGGTGTGCCTATGGTTAGCATTTTCCACATTAAATCGCGTTACGCAGTGTGGGACACACTAGTCTGATCTTGATCTTGTCTCGGTCTCTGTACACTCTGGTCTTGTTCTCGGAACAGGTGTTGACTGCAACACTGCTGCAAGGAAAGTAGCTGGTTGGTAGTGGGCGTTGAGAGTCGTGTTTAGATTGTTTATGCAGTAGATGAAGTAGCATAATATTCTTCAGATTGTTAAGATTCAGATTATATGAGAAATTCTAAATCAACAGATGAAAAAAGTATCACATTTTTCTTTCCTGATTGATTTACAGACGTGCAATCAACTTGTAATTATTATACCTCTGACAACAGTATGTATTAAAAAAGGACATTATTACATTATTGCTAGTTTGTTATTACTGATTAAGCAATACGGCCATTGTTTTTTTAACGTACCATCTTGTTCTGCAAAGTAATTAGAATCAATTAAATTTATTTGCATAAATGCAACGTGATGTCATGGGAAGGAAGGCGTATTAATAACACCCCACTTTTGTCTATGTATTTTAAATGTTTTGTGTGTCATTTAACCCTTCTCATTCCCAACTCGTCAGTTTTAAACAAAACTATTTGCTTATGTTTAAGCAACTAAACTACTTAGTTGAGGTTTAGAAAAAGAACTCAATTTCGGTTAAAATAAGTATTTTTGTTATGCAAGTTAAGCAACGTATGTCAGTTAAGTTGGAAACACAGTTAATGTTACACAAACTGCAGTCTCCTGTGTGAAAGTCCTGTTTCTTTGACCCCCCCATCCACCCTGATGTCTTGTCTACGCAGACTTTCTCTTTCGCCCTTTATCCTATTCCTTAATTCAAGTCAGTAAAGACTAAATGGCGTTAAATGACACGCCAAAAGCAAAAAAATTGTATTGATAACACGCTAAATAACTCAAGAAAATGGTGCGTTATTCATATGCCGTTGCAGATGGAGCTTCAAGTAAATTTTCTTAACTATCTCCTGATCAGCAGTATCATCAGTGCTTGCATCAGCGTACATTTCTCACTGTCGCTTCTATTGTTTCACAAAGGGAGCTATTGCATCACAGCAGCCGACTGATAACTGTACCTGCAATTATTTCACGTTTGACCTGCACACAGTGCCGGATTCCTAGACTCAACCCGTTTCTTCCTGTCTCTGTAATGATATTATGATATTGAATGGCTCAAGCGAAGGCACATGGTGTTCTGTGAATAAGTAAATGGAGGATGTACAGTTTTACAGAAGATGTCCAATATTCACTCTCTTTAAGCTCATTTGTTGGTTTCCACCAGATACTGTCTCTTTAGCTGCTGCATGTACCGAAAATGCTTCACTATGTTCAGCAGCTAGTTGCTAACTTTGTCATCCGTTCGGTGCTGAGCAGGTAGCGGGTTTTTACAGCTTTTTCTCTGAACACAGGCTGCTTCAGGCAAAAATGACCCCAATGAACCAAAGCAGTAAGGTCATGGGTCAGACAGTATGTCTCTCCTCTTTAACCTGCAAGGCCCAAATTATTTCTTAATCCCTTTTACATTTTCCCCTTAATTCACATAATACTAACTCTCTAACTATCATAGGATCCATTGACTATGGAAATGCAGCCTTACGTACAGATGTTTTACACTTTTTGGTTACAGGTGACGTGTCATTTTGCAACTGGGAGGCTTACAGGGTTAATTACAAGAGATGAAACTATGGAAATAAAACACCATCAAAACACTTTCTGATATTCTTCCTCTGATATACATTTTGCTTTACAATACCTGTAAGCGTTTTCAAATTATTCAGATATTTTTCAACCTGGCATATTTCGCATGAACAGGGTCAATTTTACCCTTTAACATTTAAAGAAATTACGTTAAAAGGGTAAAGCTCTGATCCTTGCCCATGTGGCCAGACTAACACAACACAGTCACACCTTTCATGGCATGCTAACTATGCACTCTCCATTTTTGTTTAAAAAAGGAAACAAAATCTTGTGTAAAATGACACATAAATAAGCAAGCTTGCTATTGGTTAAAATTTGATGTATTAGTTTACTAGGACTGCCTAAATACACCATTAGTATTTGCATTTGTATGTAGGTCTACAGTATGTATGTATGTATGTATGTATGTATGTATGTATGTATGTATGTAGGAATGTGATGTCTATGGACAGCCTTCAAAATAAGACAAGACAAATAACTTAATGCCATTGACTACTAACAGCCTTTAACTATAGCCTGTGTTCATGCACACCCTAAAAATAAATCTTTCTAGGTCACTGTGCTATGTCAGACTCCACCAAAAACCTGTCAAAATAAAGACAGATGATGAAACAACATGAATGCTGGTAAATGCAATTAATCATCTTGTGTAAGAGTATCCACTGTCACAGTAAAAGCATTCCACAAAACACACAATGTCTCGAAATCTAAACCGTAGATAAGGATGCATTCAGAGTAAACAGTGACACAACATCTAGCTCTAAAAATATGAGCGTTTGTTTGTGTGTTTGTGCGTGTGTGTGTGTCTCAAAAACAAATATCAAATATACGGAAAGCTGATTTTTTTTAGGCCTTTATTATATAATGTAGGACAGCTGAAGATGTGAAAGAGGAGATAGAGAGATGGGGAATGACATGCAGCAAAGAGCCGCAGGTCTGAGTCGAACCTGCGGCCGCTGCAACAAGGACTGAGCCTTTGTACATGGGGCGCACGCTCTACCAGTACTCTACCAGTCCTCTACCAGTCCTGATGCATTTGTTGATTATGAAGGTTTGTCGCCATCCTGATCTTGTTTCCATCATTCCTGAGTTGACAAACCTCAGTTTTAAAAATGCTTTCTCAGTCATTTCCCCACATTTATTTATTTTTTTAGTTTGAGTGCTAGGAAGACATGCAGGAAATGGCCTCAGGTCAGATCGAACCCTGGCCTTCCTTTCTTTATATGGGCGCGCGCTGTACCAACTGAACTACCCGGGCACCCAAGTGCTCTGTCTTTTTCAGTCCAGGTGTTAATTTTCAATATTAGTCCCACACAGACAGTGTGCAATGAACCTCCTTCTAGTCCCACACCCCCTAAAAAAAGTTGCGAGCCAACATGGCTCAATATGAATATTGGTGGATGGTTGATTTCTTTACATTCCTTCCACAAGAGTCATTTTCTTCCCCTTTGTCTTCTTTTGGATCTCTTTTGTGTTTTTGCTGCTGCTGCTGCTGCTGTTGTTGTTGGCACTGCTGGCTCTCTTCATCTGGTACATTACCTTAGCTGCTTCATCAGAGAGCGTCTGCTGGTGGAAAGAGATGAGAAGTCAGTAAGCACGGGAGTTTGTCAGCGTGTAAGGGATCCTGGCTCTCGTCACAGTTTTCACTTTGTTTATGTTCTTATGTTATGATGTGTTAATTAGAGAGCTTTAGAGCTGCTGCAGTCTATGTTAGGTTAAGCTAACCAGCAGCTCACTGTATCTTCAACTATCCCTTTAAGCACATTTTGGTGGTGAATCCACATAAATTGTGTTAGGAGTACTTAGGAATACATGAAAAAGATGGCACAATCCTGAGTCATGAGGCAAAAAAGAGAACTTTTTTTGTCAACAGACAAAAAGGACTGCAAGCACAACGGTAATATAGTAAGATGAATCTGACACACAATTAATCTTTAGTTTATTTAACTGATTAAATAATTTCACTGGAACCTATTTTAAGGAATGAAGAACCTAACATGATTGATAACTTCTTTCTTAAATTGGCCTCAATAACATAAATTAAGTGATTGATTACCTGTGATTCAGTGGTGATATCGTCACAGATTGTTGTCATGGTGTCTATCCAGTTGCCGTAGATACTTTCTTCCTTTTGGATTGGTCTCTGCTTGCTATGGGGCAGAAACACACAACACACACACACACACAACACACACACACAAAATCAGCAGACCTGAATGCCTAACCTATGCCCTTACACTAACGTTACCATGAACATCCCAGCCATGACATCCTTGTTTTTTATTATATTGCCATCCGTCCTCTACCTGGATCAGGGGCCAATGAGTCATACCTGATTTGATTGTGCAGGTCTTGTTGTGCTTTTAGTTGCCTCTGTGCTTCCTGCACTCGACCCTCCATGGTTAAACTGGCACAGAGTTGAGCACAATGAACGCCAAGCACCGCCATGTTGAGGCTACCAGCCCAAATCCCACTTCAGACCAAACAAAACAAACAGAAATGTCATGACAGAAATTAGTCTTAGAAGTGGCCTCAAGAGGAGATGAGAAAGACAAACAAACACAGCAGATTACTCAGTGATATAAAAATTATGCTTTTTCAATAAATTGCAAAGCAATTCTCTGAGTATAAACATTTTTCAAAGTTCAATATCTGATCAAAGAATATGCAAACATGACTTTGGTGTCAACTTTGACAGTTTTTGATACTCTTTACTTTGGATACAATCAAGTAAATAACGCAAAAGTATTGAAAGGTCAGTATTCAACCCTATAGTGTTTACCTGCAGGTAGTTACTGGTCGTCGTACAGTTATAACACGGGTGACTTTTTCTTGGTCTCTGGTCTTGAAGCTCAGCTGGAGTTGAAAGGGAAGTGTGTCCTTCTGGAGGAAAACTGTCACACACACTGACATTACTGGGTGTGAGTCCCAACATCAATCATGCTTCCAGGACACGGTCCCCACAACGTCAGTCCCCACAGTCCCCACAATGTGCTGTAAAACAACTAATAGAATATGGCAATGTTGATTTTGTTTGTCATACCATCTGTAAATTCTGGTTTTACAGCAAACTGGATAGTTATCTCCAACCCCTTGGTCACATTCCCTATTTCTCTCAGCAGTTTGTGATTGTATTCCTCCTCAAAAGGAAAATACCTACAGAGAATGATAGAGGAAAATAATTAAAAATCACCATAAAAGAGCTACATTTCCCAGATATATAGGCTGGCAATATGGCAAATGCACTCTTGGGTCAATTTGGGCCGCTGGAAAAAAGAAAAAAATGCGGCAACACTGGCGTTTCACACTGGTTTAACAAAAACATGCTTTACTGCAGGCTGGAGCCTCCCGTCTGGTGCCCTCTGGCTTCTACTTTTCAAAGTAAAAGCTTGCGTCTGGTCCGCTAGGTCTTCGTACTTTGGTGTTTTGGGTGTGTTTATCTTTTAAATACGCAAGCATTTCCATTCTAAGATGGTGCCATGGTAGTATATTTGAAGGTTTTAAGAATTGTGTGTATTATTTAATTATGCAGTGCGCCTCAGGCTGCTAATGCCATAATCTCACATGAGCTTGTTTTTTGCAATTATAAAGCAAATAATGTCCCCGTCTGAAATTAGGCCGGTAAGGGACGAATGTTTGTCCCAGTCCGCCCAATGCAATCAATCCATATTTATATTGAATATACACAATGTTATAAATATGATAGACCTGAAGTGTAAGTGTGTCCATGATCTAATCATTGTTAGGTTCACGTACAAACGTTTCTGTTATTGTATTTTTGGTCTTAGTCGTCACTCACACTCCTTCAGGAGCAAGCAGGGTTGCAGTGACTCCCGTTGCCAGGATGTTGTCCATGGAGGCTGTGCTGATCTCTGTTGCAACGGTTCCAATGCTCACAATGTTTATCTGTGAAGGAAGCTGAGTTTTAAAAGTGAAGGTATAACATTTTAAATTGACACTTATGCTTTGGTTACACTGCATGCGTAACGTATGTGGACCATTCAAGGAGTGAATGTGCCGCAGAATGTATCTTTCCACTGGCAACACCTGCAGTGCAGGATTCTGTGTCACAGGCAAGATGGTGAGCTGTTGCATTTGGATTTTTGCTGTTTCTTCAGTTTTTAGAGCCGGCAGAGCGCTGTGAAACAATCTATTGTCAGATGTTATCAAAAGGCGCAGGTGACAGGAAACAAAGAATAAAACTATCAAAACCATACTGCCAGTTTGCTCACTGATAGTCATTAAGTAATTTGATGTATGTCAGTCCCTCCAGGATTTCACAATGTCACGATTGCTCCAATTCAAGCCATTTCAACCAATCACCACAACTTTAGCACAAATATGACCAATAACCGGAGTTTCCTGCAGCTTCAACCATCAGTATGTATCAGTATGTGACTTTGAGAACCAATGACCAAGCGGGAGTGAGATTGGGTTGACGTAACCAAATTAATTTCCTTGTTCCTGATATGAAGATATCACATTTACCAACAAAACGTACAACGAAACTCAGTGCAAAACATTTCAGACCGTCCTGCCAACCTGTATACAGTTTAACAACAATGCACGCTGTAACAAAGTTTCACTCTGAAGTCGCTGAACGCAGCTGCTGTTCCAATCGTGTCGGCTCTCTGCAGCGGGCGGGCGGGGCTGCTGAGTTCACCTAGCGACTGATGCACGCACCAACACAAACACACACGTTAGATACAGGAAAAACCGGAGATGAGACGACACAATGACCTAAATTGAGCACAGCTACGCTCGTTACTGTAAGTGCAATAATAAGTTAAAGTCCAATAAGTACTTTATCAAACCGTATGAATGTGTGTCCCAGCCCAGGATAGGAAACTAACAAACAACACTGACACACATATGTATGTTCAAATTTGATTCATTCAATAAATTAAATCCACCAGCCATTTTCATATTATACCAACATTCACAGCACCTTGAGTTTTTTGGTACGTTTCCTAGGAAAACTCAGCCTAGAGTAATTTTATTCTCCTCAAAACAAGTTTCCATTTTATTCTTAAGAACTACACCAAAAAAAGTATATAGTGTATACAAAAGTCATTGCAGTTTATATTGCAATTTCTTACAAAAGCTCCCACAAAATCACCGCTCGTATGCCTGTGTCGCCAGTTTCATTGATTATAGTGGAAGTGGCATGACGTGGTTAACATTTAGCTCAAGTGTTACGGCACAGATGTTTCCTATGGGTTGACAGGGTGAGGGGGGTGATGCTCACCTGCGTCACAGAGCTTACAAAGCGTAAGTGAAGCAGACACAGAAGAGACTCAGAATGACTGAAAGACAACAGTCACAGGAGAAGGGATATTTGTTGCTGGAAGTCGAGTGACTCAAGCTTTTCCCCTTTCTCCATCAACTTGTGTTAATGTTTTGTCCCCGTTTTGAATATCTTCAAATGAACTACCAACGGAGTGTCGATGCTGTTTGACGCTGCACCGAAGACCGGCCTGGCCCAAGAAGGACGGAGTAAAGTGGTGCCCGGAGGAAAAAGGTAGGTCAGGTCATCCTTTCTTTCAACCTGGCAAACCGCATACAAAACATAAGCTAACCAAGCAATTTACTGTGCCGCTCACAGGCTAGCGCTGACAGCCATCACTCAATGTATGAGTTGACATCGTAAATCAACCAACACACCTTCAACTTTGCCTTTTCCATTTGTTTTTATTTTATCCCTCTTGCATGACATTCACTTTTGTGTTACTAAATGATGAACTGTGAACTGTGAATTTATATTTTATTTTAAGAAATGGCAGAGTGTCGTTTTGGTGTGCTTGGTCAGCACTGCACCCCTGTTTAGACTTTCATGTGAAGAATGTTTCAGCACTCTCTCCACCCTCGGGACATTAATTAACGTTATATATGTTCCACAGTGCTAGAAGTTGTATGAATGAATGTGTCTCACCCTTCCTCCAGTAGTGTCTGCGAGTCTCCCGATGTCAGCCAGGCGACAATCTGTCCCTTCAAAAGTCATTACTGATATTATGACTCTGGGCGAAGAAAACACAGTATAGGTTATTCTATTTCGATTTCAACATTTGATTTAAGTAGATTTAGTTGCACATGCATCACAAGCATGGTTATCCTCACCCACTCTCCACAGCCTGTTGAGCCAGTTGTCTGTAGAAATATGGAGTAAGGAGAGAGGAGGACAGAGAAGGAATTTGCTCCATCTCACCCAGTCCGATGTTGGCTCTGCCATCAGTGCACAAAATCACCTGCAGAACACAGAAGATAAGGAACTCCATGGCCCACAAGTCTCCTTGTCATATCAGTCAATAGTCAGTCCACATTGTTGTGTTTCGGCTCATTTTAAAGATGGGATTCGACATTTCGGTAGCCTCTTTTTGATAAAGGGATGCCATTGAAAGCACAAACAATACACTATAAATCAATCGAATCTCCACGTTGCATTATCGGAGCAATTAAACGTTTTTTAAAAACTTTAAAAAGTTGTTTTTATTTATGTCGGTGATTGATTTTTAATGATTATTTTGGGCATTTTTAAATTTGTATTTTTGACAGGACAGATAAAGAAATGAAAGGGGAGAGAGAAGGGGAATGACAAGCAGCAAAGGGCCGCAGGTCGGACTAAACCTCTATATATGGGCGCCCGCTCTACCAACTGAGTTACCTGGGCGCCCAATGTTGGTGATTCTTTGCTTGTTGCTCCGTTTCATTGTTGCCCCTTTATCAAACTTTTACAAGCCCAAATGCTGGGCTAATCCTGTAAAGTCCTTTAGACTCACTAACCTTTGACCCGGGGTACCTTGACGCCATAGCAACCGAGGCTAATGCTGCAGAACCAAGACACGTGGCCCCGTGTTCCCTCAGGCTGGATGTGCAAAAATATTAAAAACAAAGATTCAAGTTCTGTACCACAGTGATGGTATTTTAAAGTATAAACCGCCATCGTCACTTACTCTTTGACCCTTTGAACTAGTTGGTCGTACGTCTCGGCAATACAATGTGGGATGCTATAAGCCATGCTTTGTTGGCATATATGGTCGTAGTCAACCAACGCCCAGTCCCGGAGAGTGAGAGGAGTACTAGTACCATCACCATATATTACAACCTGTAAAACAATATATGACGTATTTTTAAGTATGGCAGTTATTATATTAGGCTTTAAAAAGCATGGTTGCACCAAAAAAAGAAGAAGAAAATATTACCACAGAGCACGACAATCCACTAAGGTAAACAGAACGTTTTGCGTTGGCAAGACATGACATGACAAGTCAAATGTTTTCATAGAAGTATGCTGTATAATTATAGGAGATGCCTGGGTGTCTTAACTGTCAGAGACATAGCTTGCCCCCACCCCTCCTTTTTTTTAAAGGTCTGTGTTCCAAACGTAAGCGTCAGATGCCCGCCCACCAAAAGCCAGGTTTCTGCTTGTAAAAAGTAAAGACATTTTTTCCTCGCCACTGTCGCCCCAAATGGTTGCTCTTGGAAAGACTTGTTGGGTCTCTGTAAATTATAAAGTCGTCTAGAACTACTCTCTCTGTAAAGTGTCCTGAGATAACATAGGTTATGATTTGACACTCTAAATAAAACTTGAGCTTTACTGAAGTGACTTCTGAAAACAAATGAATTTCTGTTTGTCCGACTGTGGACATGACCCGTTCAGACTGCTTCATTTAAAAGACTTTCAGCAGCCAAGTAAAAAGGATCCAGTATTTTACAAGGAAATAGCAAAAAATGTGACAAGTTAAGATAGTAAATTATAATTTAGTTTGAAAGAAGGATATTTGTTTTTCTCGTGCATCCCTTTAATCATTGATTGGGAACCACTGCTCTATGGCGTCTGGCCTGAGCCAGTGGAATAACTAGAGGCTTTTCACATTTACTTATCATGTGTGTGTTACGATCTGAGCTTCTCTGTTCTTTGTGTTGAGAGCCTGTCCAGCCGCGCGTGCATGTTAGTGCATGTGGCCGTGAAAAAATACGTAGATATTTACTTTCTGTGAGAGCCGTGTGCATGCAATCCCATCGCGCGTTTTCCCCAGCAGGGGCGGAGCGAGGACGTAGCTTCTGGGGCTCCAGCCCTGAATGTTTTCTTAAAGGCCCCAAATCTTTTAGGTTTAAAAAAAAACTTAATCCTCAATTATCTCTCATTCTCTCTGACGGGACCGGCAAATAAATGGAGCAAAAGTTCTGTTACTTGGGAAATATTGCCTTTGTTTCATAATTTCTACCCTACCTTATTATGTAACGTAAAAAATCATAACTAGACAATTTTTGCTTCCTTTTAGGTGGCAGGAGTGAAAATAATTCATTCTCAGCATTTGTTGTGTTCTTGTTTTAGAGCGATGAAGAACTTAGATATAGATCAGGATGTCGGCTGTACAGGATGCTACTTTTACTTGGCAACTTTCATGTTTTTCCCAAATGATGTACACATTTTTAGGCATTTCGTTATCACATGGCTTGAAAAATAATGCAAATAGCTGCTGTACATGAAGCATGCCCCAAGACACCTTCCCCTGATTAAAGCTGAGCCCCAACGTCTGGCTACGTCCCTGGTGTACAGCCCATTGAAATGATGCATTGAACCAAAAAAAAATTACAAATTTTCTTCCCTTTTAAGTTTTAAAAGCAGAAAATGATTCCTCCCACCTCATCGTTGAACGTGACAAGTGCCACTCTCCTGCGGGGCGACTGCTGCAGCAGGGACGACAGCGCACTCTGCAGAGCATCCTGGATACCCTGAGAGAAGACAGAAACAGCAACAAAACAAGTTTAACACCATCACATGCATACTAGTTAAAGAGTGTAGTGATTTAGATAACCTCTCACCTCTAGTCTGGATCTGTACGTAGGCGATCCACTGCTTGATGTCACCTAAAGGGGAGCAAACATGTTAGGAAGAGGATATGACTGATATGTCTCTTCACCCGTGGTGTTATATAACTAAGTACATTTAACATAATGTACTTAAGTACACATTTTCTGATACTTGTACCTTACATTCTTAGATGTATCTCAGGTGTCCACAGTACTTTTGCTGATACTTTTTCTGTGCTTTACTTAATGGGGATAAAGAATGCAGACATTTTACTGGGAATTGAGCATTTTTTTTTACATTAATGCATTGGTGCCTTTGCTCACAGGGATTTGGGGCGGGGCTAGAAAGGGGGCACGGGGGGGGGCACGGGGTGGGGGCACGGGGTGGTACCCCCCCTCCCCCCACCCAAAAAAAAACAACATACGATTGCCCCCCAAATCCACTGGGCTAGAGGGCTGATAACTGTGATTTCCATTGGATCAGAGTACTGTCACTTGGCTGGCTGTTCTGCCAATATCCCCGGCTCTTGTCACATGACCAATTAATGTTTCCATGGTGATGATCTGAAATTCTGATACCATTGAACCAGCACTGGAATTGCAATTGAAATAAAAAAAATGTTTAAGTGGCAGACTGATACTAAAGAAATTTTGTTTTGTAATAGTATAAAAATCATTTAAAATGAAAACAAGTGAAATTAATAATGAATGTGGTATTTTATGTGATGTTTTATTAAGCAGAATTACATTGTGTTGTTCTAGCCTATTCAATATTTTAAGCAGAGCATTTTCTAAGCTCTATTGTCAGAGATCCAGGCCCCCCTTACTGATTATTGGTCTGCGTTTAAGAAATCCTGGAATCATCCCTGACAAGGATAGTTCTGATTTTTTTGAGGTGGGCTGTAAAGTATGAGGTACTTATCCATAGTCTTTGGCATTTTAAAGTGTTAGTTCTGATTCGCCAAAGTCACACAATAACACACACACACCTCTGTAGTGACAATCATGCTGCCAGAAATGTCCACGCAGAAAACCACCAGTGTGTCTTCCAAGTTCTGGTAGTCATTGTCACTCTGATTTGCGAGGTAAATCTCATCGCTGTGCACACCTGCGCCCGGACCGACACACACTCTCTTCACACTGTCGTTTACAGCGTTTTCACATCCACAGAACTCACACACCCACACCTCAACAAGAGAAAAAACACAAGACGTATTTTAGTTCTCATTTCATTTTCACGGACATGAGAAGTCATATCTCAAGAAAAAGAAACAGCATAGAGAAAAATAAATACACAACACTGAAGTTAGAAACTATATGACTGCAGAAAATAATAAGTCAAATCATTTTCCACTCACGTTTTTCTGTAAAGTACTCAGACATGACAGGGCAGCACTACATTTCCCACAACTCAGTGGGCTCTGAAAACTCTTCAGGCCTGAGGCTGGTAAGAAAATGAGAAATTAAAGAGTTTAAAGACAAATTTAAAGAAATGGGACAGGTGTATGTGTGTGCATGTCCTCTGACCTCGGCAGATGTCGACCAGTTTTCCAACATCGACCGAGACGACGTTGACGTTGGCTTCCAGCCTGCTTCCTCCTTCCTTATCCACTGATGAAACACAGCAAAGGAATGACAAAGGCAAACAATGAATGTATAACTTTGAGACACTCGCGATTCAGCAAACAGAACTCACGTCTGGGTGGGACAGGAGGAGGGAGGGAGAGGGGGGCAGGTGGAGGCTGAAAGGAGGGAAGGGGGGGCAGAGGCAGCGAAGTGGGCCGAGGTTTTCGGAGACGACGGGGAGGCAGCGGTGGAGGAACTGGACCTGAGAGAAAGAAAGAAAGAAAGAAAGAAAGAAAGAAAAAATGAAACAGGTTCATATTGATCCCGATTTAGTTTTGATGGCAACCAATCCGGTCTTGGAAAGAAATATGTTGATATTTGACATGATTTTTAGCAGAGATGGTCCGATTCCGATACCTGAACTTGTGTATCAGCCGATACCGAGTACTGATCAGATACCAGTGTGTCATATATTTTAACAGCAGTGTACTACTATCCCTGTATGGAAGTGATATAATTTCTATCTGTGTTATATGGTCTGGCTCAGGTTACATTTTATGAAACATGAACAAACAAACAATGAACGCCATAGATTTTTTTATTATCCAGTATAACACTCATTGTTCAGTTTGACAGTCAGTCATAACAAAAAAGAGTAAATAAACTACATTAACCCTTGTGTTGTCTTCCCTTTGACCAAGAAAAACGTTTTTTCCCCTTATCTCAACGTTTTTGTTGCTTTTTACAAAGTTTTTTTTATCAAGTTTTTGTATTTTTGATTTTTTTTTTCTTCATTGATTTTGCCGCTTTTTACAACAATTTTCACCCTTATTTCAACTTCCTTTATTTCGGATTTAAAAAAAAAAATTTGAGCCGAAGACAACATGAGGGTTAAAGTGACGTGGTATCGGATCAGTGCATGAAGTCCAGTACTTTCCGATACCGGCATTATAGGCATCATCGGAGGCTTTTCCGATACCGGTACATCTCTAATTTTTTACCTAAGTGTAGGGGTTAACACATTTCTTTCACAGCTGTATTTAACCACTTCCATCACCCGCACTACAGGGTGAAAGTGACGTTTTAGATCTTTAGTTGGTGAGAAACCCTGGCTTATTGTGAATGGATTGACAAAATAAACAGGAAATTATGGGTTGTTTTTTTTCGACCTACCGAGAATTGTGTAGACCCAAAAAAATGATGACTTTGTTGTTGTGTAATTTTATATATCTGATAACCTTTCTGTGTGTGGACTTCCCCTTGTTGAACTGCTATCTGTTCATCTCCTACACTGCTTTGCTCGCATTCTCCCACACACACACACACACACACACACACACACGCACACACGCACACACACCTAAGTGTGCTTTCCTGTTATTTCCCTGCAATACTCTTGAGAATGTGCTGAACAGAAAAAAAACAACTTTTTAGATATATTGACCTTTATGAATGCTGTTTTTGTGCAAATGTGTGTGAAAGAGAGAGAGAGAGAGAGAGAGAGAGAGAGAGTTACCTTGTTGTTGTTTAACCGCCACTGTGTTGTCAAACTGGTGTTTGATGAGAGAAACACCTGTGGATGCTGGGAAAACAAGTACATTAAGGCGCTAAAATTAAAATATGCTGAAATAAATTTAATGGAACAAATTATCTAATCAAATGCACAATATTTTAGTTATAGCCAAACAATCAATGTAGAGGAGGGACATCACATCCATCAATAATCCAGGCTACCTCTCATCCATCTATCTCAGGACACTCTTATTTTGAAATTAAGGCAACATAATCAGTCAAATGCACAATCAGCCAACCCATTATTTTTTCCTCATGGAAGTCTGAGTTTTATATTTGAATACTAACTCTGGAGTGCAGTGGATTCATGCATGAAAGAATGAAAATAAAACTGAAATTTAAAAACGATGAGTTGAAAGATGTCCCAGTTGGAGGGAAACTATTCCAAACTCTATTAGTGTAGCACCTTTCATACAAGAGATGTAGCGCAAAGACTACAACTAGCAGAAATAGACACAGAAGGAACATAAAACAGGATAGAATACCATGATAAATGTAAAAAAATAAGATAAAATAAGACTAAATATAATACATACAGTAAAATGCATACCATAAGATGGATAATAAAAACCCCGTGAATAATAAAAAATAAAGATAAAGAAAAATATTCAATCAGCTCTGCAGCAGCTTCAAAAAATCTCCATTTCTCTCATCTACTCTGTTCTTTCCTTTTCTACATCAGTGGTAGAGACTTTTTTATTTTTAAGATAAAAAATAAAGTTTTATTGTTATAAAAAAAAAAAAAAAGCAAATAGGTTGCACTCACCTGCTCTGTCAGGCCTCCAATTACACACAACATGACTGCAGGCAAACTCCATCTGAGACACACAATGTTGTTATCACATTTAAAGACTGTCCTATGAACCCGCCATGCAGTGGTAGCAGTATGGGCTTCAGAAACGAGAGAAAATGACAGATGTGGAAAACAGACAGCTCAGTAATAAGACAACAAAATACCACCTTCCTGCCATCGTGGATAATACTGTCACCGTGGCAACTGCCGCCTTGATTTTGGTTATTTTTCTAGTTAACAGGTGGCTGAGTAAAACCATGAAAGCAAACATTTCCTGTTTGAACAACTGAGAGGGAAAAGAGAACAACATGGTAAATAATGGCCTGGTAAGGGTTAAGCATAAGCCAAAAGGGTATGTGTGCAGTATATTATGTAGTACAACAGTATAATATAGTGATTTAGAAAAGTATTTCTAAATACCATGAGCAAAAACAAGTTCAAGTTCACAATGACGGAAGTAGCAGGATTTACTGTAAGAAAATCTGACGGTGAAATATTTAACACCATGATACTGAAATTATAATAATAATGATATTAATAATAAGGGTTAAAAGTCTACCTCTTCAAACCGGCATACTCAGTGTAATGTGAAAGTATTTGTCATTGTTGTTGTCATTGCTTTGCAGTTCTGGGTGGTTTTTGTTGTGCATCTGTTTTCATCTTTTTACTATTTGTATGATGTCCTTGAGTGTCAAAAAAGGCGCCCATAAATAAAATGTATTATTATTATTCAAATTAGGGTTGCTGTGTGGCGCCAGCAAACATTTTCTAATTCACAATGAAAATTAGTAGGTTCACGCTGGGATTTTTACTTTTGAATGTAAGGTGCCAGAGTGCATAAAAAAAAGCATAAACAAAGAATAAAATCCCCTAGACAACAAAAAGGAGCATATATATATATATATATATATATATATATATATACACACATACATATATACACACACACACATCTTGCTACATATGATACATGTCTCTCTTAACTCTGTAACCTTTGACAAAATGTGGCAACCATTTTTGTCTTATCTCGCTAGAATGACTGAAAATTCTTAATCTTTTGCACCTTTTCCTTGGTCTTTGATACATTATCGATCTTCACTTGGCAACTGGTGAATGTGTGTGGGTACGTGTGTGCGTTTGTGCGTGTGTGTGTGTGTCTGTGTGCGAGTCTTCATCCAAATTGAAGCCAGCCATCCCGTTTGGAATCATCTTAAGAAACTACAAATATTATATTATTATATTCCACATCTTTCAAACATTCTTAGTGTTGTTCAACTTTTTAAATTTTACTAATTAAACCCATTCCCACTTTTTCAACTATTCTCAATACGTAACCTTAATCTTACACAGCAATCCAGTGTAGGCTCAGCCTTTCAACAGCATGCACACCGCTATTTCTTCAGAAATTACATTCTCTAGTTTTACTATGTTTTTCAGAAGAGCAACCTTTCTTTTACTTATTTCTTTTATCTGGACCTACATAAGATTTTCCTTTTTATTTAGCTACTTATTTGTTAGTCTATTGTTTTTTGCTTGTCTATGGGTGGGTTACTTTGCTGTGTTCTGTGGTGCTTTTTCTTGTTTCTTAAACAGAAAAGCTATAAATAAAATATGAAAAAAATATAAAAAAGAAATGAGAATAATTCTAATCTGATAAATGGGTATTTCACATTAAAAGTGATTGCATATGTTATTCATTCTGTCCCTGGTGACCAGGTTATGTTTTATTCGAGTGATTGCATGATTCTGATCTGGTTCCAATTGACCAAGTCAAATGATGGTTCTCATAACATTTTGCCAAAGAACTACAGCTGAAAATTAGGCGCCTGGCTAACGCTGGCACATGTACAGTAATGTTAAGAAATGGGCGCTGTCCTTATAAATAAATTAATTTTAATTTTTTAATTTTAACAAAAATAATATTTCTGATTTATCCCTCATATAGGCCGAGTGTCAATACTTGTGTTAAGGTAATTATAAGTCAGTTAATTTGAAAATACGAAATAAAAGAAAGCTGGGTAATGTGTATTTAATGTTCATTTTATGTGATAAGAATGTGTGTTTATTAAACCGGACTCTGGCCTCCTGTCGTTTTGCAAAAGTGAAGTAAGCAATAGGAGTATCTCTTATTTAGTAGATTTAGTTTTTAAACCAGATCATACTCACATTATTTGTTTTAAAGTGAGTGAGTCACACAACAGGATGCAGAAACAGACTAATCATCTGTGGTTTCAGAGGTTGTATCTCTCGATGATTTTTGCACTGTTGAACATTGTGCTAAAGTTGAATCATGATTCATTAACATGGAGGAGTTTTGGTTTTTTAGATTTAACTTTCACATTCTACACCAAACTACACCACCAAAACACAACTAAGGTACGCCCAAAGATCTTAAAGCTCCCATGACATGGTGCTCTTTGGATGCTTTTATATAGACCTTAGTGGTCCCCTAATACTGTATCTGAAGTCTCTTTTATATAGACCTTAGTGGTCCCCTAATACTGTATCTGAAGTCTCTTTTATATAGACCTTAGTGGTCCCCTAATACTGTATCTGAAGTCTCTTTTATATAGACCTTAGTGGTCCCTAATACTGTATCTGAAGTCTCTTTCATATAGACCTTAGTGGTCCCCTAATACTGTATCTGAAGTCTCTTTTATATAGACCTTAGTGATCCCCTAACACTGTATCTGAAGTCTCTTTCATATAGACCTTAGTGGTCCCCTAATACTGTATCTGAAGTCTCTTTTATATAGACCTTAGTGGTCCCCTAATACTGTATCTGAAGTCTCTTTTATATAGACCTTAGTGGTCCCTAATACTGTATCTGAAGTCTCTTTTATATAGACCTTAGTGGTCCCCTAATACTGTATCTGAAGTCTCTTTTATATAGACCTTAGTGGTCCCCTAATACTGTATCTGAAGTCTCTTTTATATAGACCTTAGTGGTCCCTAATACTGTATGTGAAGTCTCTTTTATATAAACCTTAGTGGTCCCCAATACTGTATCTGAAGTCTCTTTTATATAGACCTTAGTGGTCCCCTAATACTGTATCTGAAGTCTCTTTTATATAGACCTTAGTGGTCCCCTAATACTGTATCTGAAGTCTCTTTTATATAGACCTTAGTGGTCCCTAATACTGTATCTGAAGTCTCTTTTATATAGACCTTAGTGGTCCCTAATACTGTATCTGAAGTCTCTTTTATATAGACCTTAGTGGTCCCTAATACTGTATCTGAAGTCTCTTTTATATAGACCTTAGTGGTCCCCTAATACTGTATCTGAAGTCTCTTTTATATAGACCTTAGTGGTCCCCTAATACTGTATCTGAAGTCTCTTTTATATAGACCTTAGTGGTCCCTAATACTGTATCTGAAGTCTCTTTTATATAGACCTTAGTGGTCCCTAATACTGTATCTGAAGTCTCGTTTATATAGACCTTAGTGGTCCCTAATACTGTATCTGAAGTCTCTTTTATATAGACCTTAGTGGTCCCCTAATACTGTATCTGAAGTCTCTTTTATATAGACCTTAGTGGTCCCCTAATACTGTATCTGAAGTTTCTTTCCCAAATTCAGCCTTGGTGCAGAATTCCAGCCACTAGAGCCAGTCCCACAATGAGCTTTCCTTAGTATGTGCCATTTCTGGGTCTGTAGCTTTTGAGGAGAAGGGGGAGGGGGGGGGGCCTTTACCAACTGCCACTTTGCTCGTTTGAAAGCCATGATGTCTCTCTCTCATGGGGGGGACCAAATTCTCTGGGCGGGCAAAGCAGAGAAAGGGGAGGTAACCTCGCCCCTTATGACCTCATAAAGAACAATCTTCCAGATTGGCCCATCTGAGCTTTCATTTTCTCAAAGGCAGAGCAGGATACCCATAGGCAGGCTGGGGGGACGCATATTAACGTTAAAAACCTCATAAAGCGAAGTTTTCATGCCATAGGACATTTAAGATAAAAGCTTGCCTTCTTGCTAAGTTAGATGAGGAAACCAACACCACTTTCATGCCTGCACATAGAGCTACAATAAGCACAATATTAAATAAAACAGTGATTTCTTGTTTTAAGTGTAGTTTTCGTGTAGAGCTTTTCAAAGTGCTGACAGACATATTTTGTTACCTTTGGTAAATCTACAAATCTAATGTGCTATTCTCACACTTTATCATACATTTCATTCATAAAAACGTGGAGAATGTTTTTTAAAGGCCGGTTGACAATATTTTCTACTTCACGGAGTCATAAAAGAGATATCTCCAATTCCCCCATGAAATCATTTGACTCTAATGTGCACTTTGCAAAAAGTGCACATTAGAGTCACACACTACAAACATAAAAACTTAATTGTTTATAATATTTTGTATGAAGTCATTCCTATCCTTCTGGACTCTCTAAAGGCAGAGCAAAGCTAGGTGTTCCCCCCCATTTCCAGTCTTTGTGCTAAGCTAAGCTAACAATATCTTGGACTCTTGACAAAAAAAGTGAATAAGAGCATTTCCTAAAAATGTCAAACTTTTAACATTTATTCAAAGTTGCACAAAAGAGCATATCTTCATACATTATACATCTTAAACAAGCTCATACAACCTCTACACTCACCACTTTATCTATTAAAATTACAAATAAACTAACTGATCTTACGGCATCCATTTTGTGTGCCATGAGTCATTTTATAACAGCAGGGAGCACCAACTTGAAGTCACACTCTTCTATATAGGTTTAATCGTTTTGGGAATTATCCCGTCTGCTGTGTAGATATTTCAATTCTAAAGAGAACATGAGTGATTTTTTTTTTTTACACTTTTCTATTCCATTTTAAAACAGTGTTAGTAAAATAGAAAAAGCAAATGAATGGTACGTTGAGAAATTGGTAGTTTTGGTTGCTGCGGGTCAAACCAGGTTTCACAGACACACTGTGTCTCTAATATGAGAGTATTACTGAAGTGAAAGCACAAATGACTTTCCTCACACCCAGTATGGCAGTTGGGATCCCTGACTTTCATCATATTATCACTGGAAACACAAAACACAGAGACACACACACACACACACACACACACACACACACACACACGTTACAAGAAGAACATAATTACCTTCGCTGGTGTATGTGTTCAGCAGTGCCGCTGAAACGCGAAGCATGGGTTTGTTAAGCAGTAGGTTTAGAGTAGATGTGTGAAAGTGTGGGCGTGTTCAAAGTCTAAAAAGCAACGCTGTGCATGTGTGGTGTGTGTGTGTGTGACTTGTGTGTCAGGAAGTTGGAACAGGGTTGGTGTTTAAGAGAAAGAGTGATTCAAGTTTAAAGGAAGAAAAGAAGAGCTGAAAGAAACAATGATTGGTATTCTGTAACAACCACACACACACACACACACACATACTTTGTACACTACAGTGTGTGTGTGTGTGTGTGTGTGTGTGTGTGTGTGTAAGAGTTATTTTATTAGTTCAAGAAAGTGCATTTAATCCATTGTACAGCATTTGCTACACAAAAGATAAAGAAAATGATAAATCAGAAAAATTATTGATTAGTCTTAAAGGAGCACTCTGGCTATTTTACACACACACAGGCTATGTTCACACACTATGTCTTTTTTGTATAAATCATAATAATGTTTTCAAAAAAAGTCCTGAGAGCTTTTTTAAACGTCACCGCTGACTTCATTTTTTCCTTTTACAAGTTGAAAAAAGCCCCATGTCAAGCGCTTTTTTGACAGCTGACCAATGACAAGCGGCGTAGCCAGACCTGTTGTTTCCATAACAACAAGAAAAAAATGGAGTTGGAGCACAGCGAGTTTTACGCTTAAACTAGGGGTGATATCATCACGATACTTACTGTAAGTCATAATACAATATAATTGCGATTTTAAACATATTGCAATATTCTGCAATGTATTGCAATTTTATTATTTATTCCCAATTTCAAATTATGTCCCCAAAAGGAAACTTTGTCAACATAGGTTTCATCTAAAAAGAAACATTTCTCTGTTTGTTCATCTCACTTCATTTTCACTGCTGCAAAGTGGGATTGTCAAGCAGACAAACTGACCAACACATACAGTATAATATATAGTAATACATCGATACTTGGCTTCTCTGTGTCGATACAGTATTGCCACAGAAAATATCGCTATATATACATATATGTTCTTTCTCTAGCTTGCTCCACCACTTTGTTTTATTTAACATTAGCACCACTCTCTCGCTCTCTCTCTGTTCTTTCTCGCTCCACCACTTTGTTTTATCTAATGTTAACACCACTCTCTCTCTCTCTCTTCTTTCTCTAGCTCGCTCCACCACTTTGTTTTATCTAATGTTAACACCACTCTCTCTCTCTCTCTTCTTTCTCTAGCTCCCTCCACCACTTTGTTTTATCTAATGTTAGCACCACTCTCTCTCTCTCTTCTTTCTCTAGCTCGCTCCACCACTTTGTTTTATCTAACGTTAGCACTCCACATAGTGCTCTAGCTAGGATACTGTAGCAGTAGCTGTTGTTATAGCAACAAAAGACACTCTCAGCTGCTTTTTGGAATAAAAACCAAGCCCCCAGGACCAGCGCCATGTCTTAAAGCCACCATTGGCTTAGCGGATAAGAGTGGTACTGCACCCATGGCCCGGAAAGACTTTTCACATAGACATTGTATGGCGAAAGAAACTTCTATATTTCAGCAGACATTCAACAGTAGCCAAATCCAGAGTTATTAAACTTGGCATGATGAAAATGCATAATGGACGTGAGCATATGCACTGGTTCATTTTGAGATTCTTTTTGGGCTATTTTGCTTCTATAACATCTTCGTTCAGACTAGTGGAAAGAAAACAACAATACACATTTAGGTGTTTATTTAACCCCACTTTGTCTACAGCTTTTGCAAGTTTTCTTCATACTTCATTCATAGTCTGACATATGCAACATTTTATTCCTAAAAACACAGATTCTTTTTTAAATGGCTATTCACTGAGTCAAGAAAATAGATATCCCAAATTTCCTCTGTAAAAAGATTTCACTCTAATATGCCAACAAAATAAAATAAGAGTAGTGTTCAGGTTTCTGTTCTGGAGATGTATGCAAATTAGCAAACAATTGTTATGCAAGTCATAAACTGGGAAAGTTTCATTGTGATATTAGTATAACATATTACATGGAATACCCTATTCACCTGTTGTGTCTCGCCTTAATTAGAAAGTCAAATCAATTCATCAGCTTTTGATTAGGAATGTCTAATATAAAGTATTTCCTGTATACACTATGTGATTTCTAGTTCAAGTTATTTAAGGTTTCAAGTTATATTTCCTGTACCTATGCAGCGTCGGATCGAATTAGTACAATTAAGAATGTCTATAAAAAGACACCACTGACATACGTCCCTGACTGTGCATTTTTTTCCATTAGTAGTAACAAGGAATGGTAAATGCCAGATTTTTTTTTTTTGGGGATGCATTTACAGCAATGTTAATTAATGTACACTGTCACTGTCAAATAAATGTATCAATTAAAATAAATTCATGATTTACACAAATCTCTCTTGCAACAGGCGTTATTTTCTTGTTTTTGACCATTTAATTAACCATTGCGTACCTTACATCACCGCTGATGATTTTCCAAAGCATATTGTCAAGTTTTAGAGAGACTTTTTTGTCTTTCAGGCACCCAATTTCTAAGTTTCTGTTAATTTGCTGCATGTAAATGTGCTTCAAAGAGGTTTAAAAATCACAGATTTGTCTTTGTTATGGAGGCATTCTAGTGTTGTTCTGGTAGTTATTAGTGTGGTGATAGTACCAGAGCAGATCATTCCTATCTGCTGGATTACTTCTGCCCTTCCAGCGACTCCAGCACGGCTCTCAGAATGGCGGCTACCGCCACGGCGCCGGGGTCGAGCAGGGTGACCCGCTCGGCCGCGATGTAGCTGGCTCGCCCCGCCATCGCCGTGAGGTTACGGGTCGACTCTGCCCCCGAGGACGCTTTCTAGGAAGACAGAGGGAAGCAAGGAAGGGGAAAGATAAGGCATGTAAGTCATAATGTAGAAAATAACTTTAACATAGCCACAGCAATACTATTTCTACATCAACAACGTGTCATTTAAGGGATTGTTCAGGTGCCTCTGGAAGCTCCGCCGGATGTCCCTCATTATTGGCCGGATGTCCATCACCTTCAGATTTCTTTTTGTTGGTGTTCTAAACTCATGAGGACTATGGTTACCTGGTCCTCAGATCTCTGCAGGGTAAATCCAGACAGCTAGCTAGACTATCTGTCCAATCTGAGGACCATGGTTACCTGGTCCTCAGATCTCTACAGGGTAAATCCAGACAGCTAGCTAGACTATCTGTCCAATCTGAGGACTATGGTTACCTGGTCCTCAGATCTCTGCAGGCTAAATCCAGACAGCTAGCTAGACTATCTGTCCAATCTGAGGACTATGGTTACCTGGTCCTCAGATCTCTGCAGGGTAAATCCAGACAGCTAGCTAGACTATCTGTCCAATCTGAGGACTATGGTTACCTGGTCCTCAGATCTCAGCAGGCTAAATCCAGACAGCTAGCTAGACTATCTGTCCAATCTGAGTTTTCTGTCTCACAACTAAAACAACTTTTGAACTTACACATGTTCCACCAAGACATTCTTGAGGCTATTTTGCAGCGGCACCGTGGCTCCGTCCGACGCTTAGCGCTGCCCGTGACGATTGTGATTGGTTTAAAGAAATACCAATAAGCCAGAGCTCTGCAGCGCTGTGGAGGAATGTCTGGCTATGCGAGACTACATCAATACCTAATACTAACACAAAAGTCCGTTACTGCACCTGCACAGCAGCCTGGAGTACAGCCATCTGTCCACCAGGCAGTGCTGCTGATAGCTTCATCAGCTCGTCCACAGCAGGACACAGTGCATCCAACTAGACAGACATTTAAAAACACATTTATTGAAATTGATTGTTTCTGGTACAGGATATAAACTCTTCTATTCCAGACTCAAACACTGAGTATAAAAAAATGTATTGTAATAAACACATTTGAAAATCAATGGATTTTTAAATGAATATATATATGTATTAATCGGAAAATAACTTAAATGCAGAGAAATGAGAGAATAACTCACCATCGTTCTGTCTCCAGGGTCAGCACCCCCATACCTGACAGACAGTGGACATTACAGATTGTTTCTCAAGAAACCTAACAATCATTTTCATTAGTGTTTAATCTACCAATTACCTTTTTGTTAATTAATTCATTGTTGTCTGTAAAGGCTCCTAGAGGCGAGGTGAGATTTCAAAAAGCAACTAAACTAAAAAAAACAAAAATCTAAATCCCTGCACACACTCTTCATCTGGTTTTATTTTTTGACTATCCTGGCTGCATCTAAAATCGCATACTACGCACTACGTTACACAATATCGGTACTATTTGTGCATACTTTACAACGTACTTTTGTGTGAAAACAGTAGTATGTACTGCATCTTTTCCAGCCACGCTGAGCTGTAAACCACAATGTTTCCAAAGAGCTTTGTTTCAATTCTGAGACGAGGTGTAAAGGAAATCTTTGTCAACATCTGTTTTGCCTAAAAAGATATATTACTCTGTTTGGTAATGTCACTTGAAATGTATTATTATAGCACGAAAAAGATAAATTCTAATAATAAAATTCAAGTGACATTAACAGAAATGTATCTTATATGAAAGATCGAAACTTGGTGCCTGTTAATCAATATAATATTGCCACGGAAGATATTGAGATACTATGATGTGCTGCAGTGCCCCCCCCCCCCCCAAAAAAAAGGATTATATAGACAGGATGTGCTGGAAGAACAACCTTCTCTAACATGTGTCTTCCTGTGGCTTTGTTTTTTTTCCCCCTTCTCTTTCAATTACTATTTCTCAAATTTCTTCTACTTCTCAATTAGCCGTCTTTATTTTCTAGGAAGCCTTTAAAATCACCCCAATGCATGTAGACATGTAGGTATATATCATAAATACAGACACACACAATGCTCCTCACCTCCTCATCGCCTGTGTCCCAGCATGCATTGCACTCGCCCAGGCTGCAGCGTTGTTCTGCCCCTCAGTCAGGCGGGCAGCAGCTGCAGTCAGGAACAGACTGTACAGCTGACAGACCCAGAAGATGAGCGTAAAGATGTTGATAACTTCATGTCAAAATGTATAGAATCGTTCCGAACTTACCGCTCCTGAAGACCCGCCCATCTTCTCCTGCACCAATCCAGCGAGGACTGATAACAGTTGGCCGGGGCAACCAGGGACCACATGGTCCTGGAGCCACTCCCGAATGGCTGAAAGAACATTTTTTCACAATTTCACTTCATCAAGCCGATTTTTTACATTCACTTGCATGTTATTGTGCAGCTGGTACCACACACTGGAGATGTAACGATACACTCAACTCACAAATTGATACGATTCACGATTTTAAGTTCACAATTTGATTGTCTCAGCGAATAAGCTGCAGACAAATGTCTGAAAACATTCCTTTATTTATATAAACTGTACAAAAAAAAAAAACGATCTGTCCTCTCATCAAGAGTGCAACTGAAATTGTAGTTTATCTTAAATAACAAAGTGAATTTAAAAACTAATAATTAGATTTCTAAAACAAATCCCACATCAAAATAACTAAACTAAAAGGAAAATAATCTAAAAAAAAAAAAAAAAAAGTGTAGTGACATCTAAAGTCAAAACAAGTGATTGTGATTCTTTAATTTATTTTATTTTTTAAATCTTTACACATTTATATAGATGTTTACCGAATCCCGATGCATGTGTCCTACCTTTAGCAGCCTGCGCGTGAGTGTTCCCACAGTCTCCGTCCCCTGCAGCACGGTCCAGGGAGTTGAGTTCTTCCTGCTTTTCCAACAGCGTGGAACAAACCATTTCCAAAGCTTTACGCATCACAGGACTCAGTGGCCCTGACAGAAAAATAAATAAATAAATAAAAGGAATCATTTATTTATTTTTGTCACTTAATAACACATGACTCATGGTTGATAAAAAGCATTAAAACAGTATTCTGAAAAGGTTTCAGAGGTGCAATCTTTCTACTCCCTTTACCAGTCACGTCACACAGATTCACGGCGTAATACACAGAAATATACGTGCCACGTGTACACGCTGTAGAAACTAACCTGCAGAGTGTGTGTCGGCCTGTGGTCGTGGGCTCACGGCTTGAGGGTCTGTGATGTAGCTGCGCCCGCTCACACACACGCTGCTGAGGTTTGGCCAGGCGGGGGCGCTGGTCTTAGCATCTGTATTGGATAGAGGACGTTTGAGATGTGCATCTTTCTGTCTTTGTGAGGACCATCTGAAGTTTAGACACTGTGAGGTCATTTTGTTCGGTCACTTCTTCAATAATAATAATAATAATAATAATAATAAGTGAGCTGTATAGGTGTTGGTAGGCGGGTTTTATTACCTTTGGACAGAGCCAGGCTACCTGTGCCAAAGGTATCCTTGCTTAAGCTCCTTACTTAACACAGATGTACTAAACAGATTGTATTATGCTCACCAAACAGTCTCAGTGTTTCCTGGTTGGCCCTCATCAGGGTCAACGACACTCCCGCCATCTCCAGCGATGTCATGAACGACCCCGACATCACCCTGGCAACCACCACACCCCGATTCTCTTTAACCGTAGAAACAGCAAGTCACATTCTGTTACATCCTCAATAGATGTTTATCGTTAAAGAGAGGTTGAAAGAAGACCTGGGGGAATAGAGCCCTTAACTGCTGATGGTGCTAATGCACTACTGCACAACTGCATCAACGGGATATTTCCGGTGCTAATTTCTGAGGACTATGGTTACCTGGTCCTCAGATCTCTGCAGGGTAAATCCAGACAGCTAGCTAGACTATCTGTCCAATCTGAGGACTATGGTTACCTGGTCCTCAGATCTCTACAGGGTAAATCCAGACAGCTAGCTAGACTATCTGTCCAATCTGAGGACTATGGTTACCTGGTCCTCAGATCTCTGCAGGGTAAATCCAGACAGCTAGCTAGACTATCTGTCCAATCTGAGGACTATGGTTACCTGGTCCTCAGATCTCTGCAGGGTAAATCCAGACAGCTAGCTAGACTATCTGTCCAATCTGAGGACTATGGTTACCTGGTCCTCAGATCTCTGCAGGGTAAATCCAGACAGCTAGCTAGACTATCTGTCCAATCTGAGGACTATGGTTACCTGGTCCTCAGATCTCTGCAGGGTAAATCCAGACAGCTAGCTAGACTATCTGTCCAATCTGAGGACTATGGTTACCTGGTCCTCAGATCTCTGCAGGGTAAATCCAGACAGCTAGCTAGACTATCTGTCCAATCTGAGGACTATGGTTACCTGGTCCTCAGATCTCTGCAGGGTAAATCCAGACAGCTAGCTAGACTATCTGTCCAATCGGAGTTTTCTGTTGCACGACTAAAACAACTTTTGAACGTACACATGTTCCACCAAAACAAGTTCCTTCCCGAGGCTATTTTACAGCGGCTCCATTGCTCCGTCCGGTGCTTGGCGCCACCCAAGACGACTGTGATTGGTTTGAGGATATGCCAATAAACCAGAGCATGTTTTTCTCCCATCCCAGAAAGCTGTGAGGACTAGCCAGACCTTCCTCCGCAGCGCTGTGGAGGAAGGTCTGGCAATGCGAGACTAACGGCTCTACAGCAGAGATCAGGGGGTGGGTGGTTTGGAAGTGTTAAAAAACTATACAGAAATATTTCTTCAAATATACATTAACATGAATCCAACATATTATTAGAAAAGATAAATTGGCCTATTTTTTTTTTATTTTTTTTACACAACATTGATAAAACATTTACAAAGGTAGCCATTATGGTAACGATCTACTAATACAGTTAAGCTTAATGATTTACTGTGCCTTCCACATTAAAACATGAGGTATAAATAAAATATGAAAAACATTATTCATACATCCATTTTCATCCATCTGGCCAGTTAAATATGCAACTAAATTGTTATACTAGAGTAGGGGGTCCCTGCTCTGTCTCTTTTTTCCAGCTAAGGGGTCCTTGGTAGGGCTCCACAATTAATTGCAAATGTATCAAAATCACAATATGGGGCGCAGTATTTGTTGAAGGCAAAATATTTTTAAAACCATTCAGAAGTATTGTGGTGCTGCCGAGACATCTCAGCCTACATACGTATCGAAAAGACAAAGTCCTCGCAAGAAAAAAATCACAATTTCATTTTAATGAAAATGAGACTAATGATACAAAATTGATCATTCCCTCTATTGCAACATCAGTCAAAGTAATTGCAAATAGATATTTTCCTCATATCGTGCAGCCCTAGTCCTCAGCCTAAAAAAACACGAAGACCCCTGCTCTAAAGGTTCCTGTATGTTCTTTTAATGCGTGCCAATGTAACCATAATTACTACAGGTTGTATGTTCTTTTAATGCGTGCCAATGTAACCATAATTACTACAGGTTGTATGTTCTTTTAATGCGTGCCAATGTAACCATAATTACTACAGGTTGTATGTTCTTTAATGCGTGCCAATGTAACCATAATTACTACAGGTTGTATGTTCTTTAATGCGTGCCAATGTAACCATAATTACTACAGGTTGTATGTTCTTTTAATGCGTGCCAATGTAACCATAATTACTACAGGTTGTATGTTCTTTTAATGCGTGCCAATGTAACCATAATTACCACAGGTTGTATGTTCTTTTAATGCGTGCCAATGTAACCATAATTACTACAGGTTGTATGTTCTTTTAATGCGTGCCAATGTAACCATAATTACTACAGGTTGTATGTTCTTTTAATGCGTGCCAATGTAACCATAATTACTACAGGTTGTATGTTCTTTAATGCGTGCCAATGTAACCATAATTACTACAGGTTGTATGTTCTTTAATGCGTGCCAATGTAACCATAATTACCCAGACAGGTGATGGCTGCTCCAGTAACCACAGCCATCTCCAGACAAGACAGAGCTCCGAGGTTGTTCACACACACAACCACACTGTCTCCTGTACAAAAGAGAAAGGACTCACACAATACTAATGGCTGCATACATTAAAAGTGAATATGAAGAGAGACATTATACTTCAGGGTACCTGATTTCAGAGGCAGATGTGATTGGCTGTCAGGGTTGCTTATGTGATCTATCATAGTCTTCACCAACTCATCTGCAGATGCCACCTGATTAGCAGGATCAATGAATAAAACTTAGACACATAAGTCAAAATATAAAAGAGACAAAAAGGGTAAACGGAGTTATATAAATAGTTGATTTAGGCATAATCACCTTTGACCTTTTGATTCCAGGCTCACCGTGGATCCCTGAAGAAGATAACACCAGTCAACACTTTAAATAAGAGAGTTTACTAAAGATTATCTCTCTCTGATTTGCTCCCTCTTCCTTTTTAGATTTGCTTTGATACGGGAATATTAGCAGATATCTGGGTTCTCATTTATCATTTTTTTATATCGATATATTGCCCAGCCCTATTCATTACCTATTTCCAATGTATCGCTTGTCCATTTACCAGCAAAGCAACAGGCCACTAGAGGGTACTATTCAGTTATTGTCCCAAAAACATCAATTTATTTATGCTCCCACAAATTTGAAGACATAATTTCTAAAATGTATATTTTTCAGAAATTCTAAGACAATTTAAAGTCTAAAAAACTGGTGTCAGAAACTACAACCCTTGATCAGTCTCTTCTCTTAATCCCTCTGACTTTTCCATATTTCCACCTTTTCTCTCTTTCTCCTCCATCTTTCCATCCTCCCTCACCCAGTCCCAGCTCCATGTCTCCGGGCGGCAGGTCGAAAGACGGCAGGCAGCCTGGAACGCTGCACGGAGACAGACTCACCCCCAGCGTCCCTGGAATACGCACACAAACAATATACTTTGTGGAAAAAAGGATCCCAGTATTTCTACCAAGCTTTAAGGTAGTGAAAAAGAGACTCACCAATCCCCTTTAAAATTTCCGTCACCTTGGAAACAATCTGATCCAATCGGCAGCCTTCTTCTGCTAAGGCACCTGCCAGCTTACAGAAAATGTGACCATATTTAGAAAAGAAAAGCAGGTATCAAGAGGTGCAACATTTATTAAAAAACAAATAGGACGCTGTCAATAGGAAGCGTGGGATCTAATGTTTTTGGAGCTTGATCAATACTGGCAAATTAAAACCATATATCATCAATAATAACCTTTTTAAGCTTTATGGAATTACAATTCTAAGATTGCAGAAGTACTTCTTTAAAAGTTAATCCTGGACCAAAACCAATGACATTAAAATACATCCTTGACATAAAATATTCCCATTTATCATCTATCTCATAGTAATGTTTAATTGTATTTTTTTCTCTTGATTTATATAAAATTATCCATAGTCTATGATCAGGCTATATTATAGAAACTGGGTCTATGAGGGGCCAAAACTGGACCCCCACAAGAAGACAGATGTTTGGTTGAGTCAACACCTTTAAAATTATTTGAATTGTAGTATACTGTTGACTCGTCATCAATCCGTCAATATTTAATGCCCATTACCTAATTTTCCTGCTGCATCTCATGCATCTTTTGTGCAATCATCTTGTGGTCTTATTCAACTGTCATGGAAATAGCTGAGGAACCTTGAGTTAAGATGATTTGTTGTTGTTGTTGTTGTTCACCTTGTGAATGAAGATGGTGCCACACAAGCCTCTCCTGCCGGCCTTACTGGGTTGGTCAAAGGCGCAGTCCTCTGCAACTATCACCATGTCAACAGCGACGCCATGGTTACGGGCCTGTTCTGCAGCCAAGCCAAAGTTGAGGCGGTCGCCGGTGTAGTTCTTCACAATGAGAAGGACTCCGGAGGCTCCTGACGAGGGACGACTGTTGTTATGCTTCAGTTATGGTAATTTTATTTAATCAAAATGGCCAAAAGAATTGCCAAAATAATGCTAAAATGCTAGTGTTACCTGCATGGTGCAAGCAGAGAATGGCAGCCAGGATGCTGGCAGGAGGTGGAGAAGCAAATACGCCTCCTGCTACAGCAGCTGACAGCATACCTGCACCAAGATAACCTGGGGACGGACAGAGACACGAGACAAGAGAGAGTCAAATGGAAAGAATAAAAGCTGCCGTGTCCCAATCAAAAATATAAAAGTCTTACCCCCGTGTGCCGGCTCATGTCCAGACCCCCCTCCGGACAGCAGGGCCACTTTGCCCGTCAGGTGGTCCAGGTCGGACCGAAGCACAACTCTGTGACCCTTCAGCAGAGACAGGCCCCCACTCGCCCTAACCAGGCCACTGAGAGCTTCGTCCACACAGCTGTCCACTGAGTTTATCAACTTCTTTTTAGGCTGAGAGAGAGAATAAGAAAAAAAATACATACAGAATGTATAATAAGCTCACAAAATATGATCTGTTGTGATGATAAAGTAGGCCTTGGCCTGTACCAACATGCAAATGCTGCTTATTAATCCACCAATGGTCATAATAACACCAGACTCTGCAAAATAGGTACCTTTCCATTCTATGCATACACACACATACTTAACTTTTACTTAAGTAAAATGTGTAGTGTTTTTACACTGTGTAGTAAAATCTCCATCTTCGATGTTAGTGTAATAATGAGGTCAGAGTTGATAGATTACACACTGTAATGAAGTGCTTCACCTATCTTTCTCTATCTGTCTACACTATATAAGATGTTCTGCACTGTACAACAGGGACAAAGGTCATTGCTTTAAACACTAATTTAAGCCTAATATGTGTGTATATTTTTGATGTGATTGTGCATGCATTTGCAACACACACACACACACACACACACACACACACACACACACACACACACACACACACACACACACACACACACACACACACACACACACACACACACACACACACACACACACACACACGCGCGCAAAAGTATATATTAATATTACAATCTATGCTCCCCATACACACACACACATAAAAAAGTCTAAGTTTACAGAAGCTGTACAATAAACGTTTAACTGCAGTGTAAAATGTAGGATTTACAGCTTTTCCTTCACTTCCATATAGCTGTATGGACTCTGATCCTTTTGAGTACAAGTGTGCAAAGCCATGCTAATTAACTAGTCAACTCCACCAGGCTGACACCAGACTGTCTTGTCATCCCTCGTGTCGGCCCAGATTCACAATCACAAAGGATCACTACTCGGTGCATCTCTCCACTCATTCTCCATAATATCCTTTAAATCAATTTGTTTTACCTCCATTAGGACTTCACTTGCTTCGTTTCCCTTCCGACAGCAGCAGCTCAGCCAGAATTTGCAAGAATGACACCGGATGTAACGCGAATTTCCCTACAAAATAAAGGCGTGTGATTTATCCAATTATTAAAAGAATATACATTAAAAAATAAAAATGAAAAGACTGAAAGCACTGTGTGGAATGTAATAATCTATATGAAAGTTTCCTTTTAAAATACTTTTTAAAAACTTTTAGACAGTAAGAAATGAAGAAAAACCAAAATAAGGAGTATTTTAATTTGCTGAACCCCTAGATTTCTCTGCTTTTAAAAACTAAATTCAAAATGCTTTTCCCGTTCAATCAAATTGAATTTTGAGAAGCTGAGGAAATATTCGGAAGGAAACTGAAACTGTGTGGCGAAGTATGTAACATAGGACCATTTAAAAGTGATGGGGTAAATAAGAGTGAAAAACGTTGTTTATCAACTCCCTATAAGGGAATTGTAAAGCGTTTTAGCTTAATTCAACTTCAAATCAAATCAAATCAAATCAAATCAAATCAAATCAAATCAAATCAAATCAAAATCACTTTATTTACTCATTCACTACGGACATTTAACATTGTACAGGACAGGTGTTCATAGTCGCGCCCTCCTGCATGATACAGCCAGTGGATGTCAGCCCTCTTCTTCTTTTAACAAGTGAAACTCCGCCCACACGGGGTGCCCTCGATGAACACATCGAACCAACCCTCCGGTTCCTCCTGAATGACGCATGGAGCCCAGCAAGCCAGTCCGCTCAGTTCAACTCGGCACAGTCCGGAGCAACATGCAGGATGGCGAGTGCGGAGACAGCCGCCGAACACGAACGGATACTGCGGGAGATTGAAAGTACAGACGCCAACTGTATCGGGCCGACCCTCCGGTGAGTAACTCCCCGGCTGTTTGCCCCGGGTTTGCCCCAGTGAAAGCAGCTGACCCCACGGCGTCACCCAGCAGAGTGAGCGCGACTAGCTGTGATTAGCACCAAGTTAGCAACTCCTGGAGCTTGCTCAAAACTTTAACCCACTTGTGTCCATTATCGGACAGCTAGCCGGCTAACTTTAGCAAAACACAAAGGCAAGCTAACCTAAATTATGGACTATTGTGTATAAACCTGCTCAGCGAGTCGTGTCTTTCTTAACTTTTCTGTCTTTTTAGCGTAGTCGCCAAAGTTAATCAATAGATAGTCATTTGAGCAGCTTGGGCTGAGCTAACTTAGCTAACTAATTGACATTCTGCTCACTGGTGTCAGAGCTTACAATGGGAGACGAGGCTGTTTCTGGTGTCTAATAGCTCTGTTTTTATTTGTTTTTAATTAGTTTATATATTTTTGAACGAGTCTTGTGTTCATTACCCAAGTCGGTCAACTTATCTTCGGGAGCTTTGGTGGCTAGTTATTGCCAGATAGCCTGCTAGGTAGTTAGCAACAGCCAGGATATTTATCAAGGAGTGTCAAGTGCAGCAGCTCTGTCCAGCCCTGCCTCTGTATGTGTACACAATGAATGAGAGCTAATTAGGAGTGATACTATACACCACACAGAAAGCCACTGGTTGGTGTTTGTCATGTGTTTTGAATGCTTATGAGTGTTTAGACTGTTACTCAATAATTTAGTGGAAACTGCACTTTAGAGGCTGAATGACTTTTCTGTTCATTTTGGGGCTTGTGCCAGGCTACATGGTTTCACATCCCATTAGTGGGGGAGGATGCAGCATTACTTCAGCTGTTTGGACCTGAAATGGGTCACAGCCCAGTTGTCTGCTCAGCTTTCATGGGAAGAGCAATTTTGTGTATATAGATAATAAAAATGCATACAGTAATCACCGACTTGTGTCAAGATGAGTTGACTAAAAAAAGCATACTATTGCCATTATCAGTGTACGTATATGTAACAGCGCTGTGTTTCTGTGACAGAAATGAAAATTAATTGAATATTATTAAAGTCTAGGGCTCTTCGTTGCCAAATCTGCCATAGTTGACTAATTGAGTCATTTACACATTTTCTTATGCTTTTTTTCATGCTAAATGACTTCTGTACAAGAAACGAATAGCACATCTCAGGTAAACCCAATATTTAAAGTGGTGCATAATTCTTTGTGGAGAAACTCAATTTAACCCTCATGTTGTCCTTGGGTCAAATTGACCCGTTTAAATAAATTACATTATTGATTCTTGACAAGTACAAATCTCTACTTTCATTAATTTTGGGGCGTCTTATTCAGTTTTATAGCATTTGAAAAGTGTTTTTGAAATAGTATTGAGTAAAAGTTGACATATTCCAGTCTGTGATTATCCATCAACATCCATTCCTTTAATTTTAGTCTAAATAATTCCTAATTTCGACTTTTCTAACTCAAACATTAGGTGTAATTTCCTATAAATTAGGTTTATTGACCATAAATTCCAAAAATAACTGTAAAACTAAAGTGTTACGTAGCATTTTTACATGTAAAAATAAGTGACAAAAACGTAAGAAAAAGTTAAAAACATTGCCATAAAGCATCAACAAAAGTGTTGATTTAAATTTGGACGCAAAGACAATACGAGGGTTAAAGGCCGATTTACAGTCTGTGCATCCGAGCTTGCGCGCGCCAATGTGACGTCAAAATGACGCAGCTCTCGCTGGAGCGCCAGGACTTTGAGTGCGCGTCCAGAGGGCGCTCACCAATCTGTTTTTTTCAGTGGCGTGCGATTAAAGTTTAAACGGGAAGCCTGAACGAGCTCGAGGGCAACCGGAGGCCAGGTTCTCTCTGAGTGACTGCAGGTTCTCTCTGAGTGACTGCAGGTTCTCTCTGAGTGTCTGCAGGTTCTCTCTGAGTGTCTGCAGGTTCTCTCTGAGTGTCTGCAGGTTCTCTCTGAGTGTCTGCAGGTTCTCTCTGAGTGTCTGCAGGTTCTCTCTGAGTGTCTGCAGGTTCTCTCTGAGTGTCTGCAGGTTCTCTCTGAGTGTCTGCAGGTTCTCTCTGAGTGTCTGCAGGTTCTCTCTGAGTGTCTGCAGGTTCTCTCTGAGTGTCTGCAGGTTCTCTCTGAGTGACTGCAGGTTCTCTCTGAGTGACTGCAGGTTCTCTCTGAGTGACTGCAGGTTCTCTCTGAGTGACTGCAGGTTCTCTCTGAGTGACTGCAGGTCTCTCTGAGTGACTACAGGTCTCTCTGAGTGTCTGCAGGTCTCTCTGAGTGACTGCAGGTCTCTCTTGTTAACTTCCTGGGTTAAGATAAGTTCTTTTATGGTGAAAGAAAGGCTTGACACGACAAAGTAGGTCATCAAATCAAATCGAAGCATTGACGTCAATGCTGCTTTCAGTTCGGCCATTGTTTTTTGTTCTTCTTCTAGTCCGTAGAAATGGCAAAGTTGGTAGCCTTTCCTCATTAGCGCCACCTCCGTTCAGGAAAAGACAGCAGCTAGTGTCGCGATCACCACGCGCGAGTCAAATCAACTAATCGATTAGTCCACAAAATCGTATGAGTGTTAGTCGACTAAGAAATTCTTTAATCGAGCACAGCATTAATAATATGATGACTAGTGTTTAAAATCGTTACTGCAGTTTATATTTCAAAATACTGGAGAGGGTCGTCTCCCCTCCTCCAGACTCCAAGTTCACGGAGGTTGCCAGGCTGAGATTGCAGCATTCACAACAATGTTGCTAACCATTACTTTAAAACATAGCGGAGTAGCTAACGTTAGATGCTAGCTATGTCATAAGAGCACATTCTCACGCGGAGCTCTGAACCCAACTAACAGACCCACTTTTCCATCTTGGAGTTACGGTAGGAACCGCTAAAAATATTGCTACCTTGCCGTCCTCTCCACTTGACTGAAATACACACTTTATTTGCTTAGTTATGGCAACAATTGCTAAACACACTGCTAACTCACTGTCTTCTCTTCTCAAATTACAGCCCCCCCCCGCCTCTGTCCGTGGGCCGCTTCCCTGGTCCTCTGGTAACGTTAGCAGGGTTAGCATGTTGGCGTTAGCCAGGGCCAGTCGGGATCACTTTACTGGCTGTGTCTCAATTGTTTTTGCGAGTAACTAACTTGGGTACTCTATGTAATTCAATGTGAGTACACAAATGTTGAAATGACATAAAATGCCTGTCCCTTGTAGCCGTGATGAATTAGCCTGATGCTAATGCTTAGCTACCTGTTCAGAAGGAATTTAGCCAACTCAGCGTCCTTTTGGGCTCTAAGCTGTCTCAATCTTTCACATACAGCACATCTCCAATATTTATCCGGGTTTGTTACGTTTCTGTTCACCTAACTGTTAGAAACATGCTATTTTTTTATAGGTTGGGTAGAATTTATCTCCATCGATCCTGTTCGTTTGCTGCTTTCTTGGCTGTACTAACGTTACAGCTGTAGCACGTTGGGTTTACGTTTTTACTGAGATATTTTCGGGCATTTTTTGTCTTTGCCCCCCTTAATTTCTGACCCTGTGCCAGAGACTACAAAATACAGAGGGGATTTCTATAAATTGTATTTTCGTACCCTTTTAGAATAAACCGTGACCTTTTCCAGCGGTGTTTGAAGTGATTGTCCAGAGCGGAAATGAGTAGTGAATGAACGGGGAAATGAAACAGAGGAACTGGGCTATTGAAGGCTTGGTAAAGGTGTGTGTGTGTGTGTGTGTTTTAGTTATTCCTCTGTCCCCGTGTTGATCATACTCCAGTAGGACACTGTGTGTCTGCGTCTGGGGGGATGGAGGGTGTCTGCCCGTCGAGATCCATTTGGTATGACTTGACAACTTTGTGCGACACCTCTAGCTGCCACATTCTCCACTGAGTGTGTTTCTGTGCCTCGAGCAGACAGCAAGAATATATTTATTCTGCCTCCGCACACATACACACACATGCACGCCGCTCAGTGTGTGATGTTTCACCTCTTCCAGCGTCCTGTTTCTGTCACTGTATTTCCAGTACACAGTCACACATTTCAAATATAATAGCACACTGTTTTGCAACATCATCAGCTATATTTAGCCCAGAGTTATGTTCAAAAGAGATATTTGTAATAGGCACATGAATCCAATGGTGAAGGATGCAACTGTTAGCTTCAAAACAAAGGTTATGGATTGTGTGTACACATTTGGAAGAGAGACAGAGCCTTTTAACGCTTTCCTTTCTGGTGCTGTTTTTATTCCTTATCTCTAGATTATTTTCTAACTCCTGTTATGTTGAGATAAACATGTTTGTGGGACTAGAGATGGCTCTTCCTGGGTTGTTTTTTATTTGTCAGTGTGTGTGTGTGTGTGTGTGTGTGTGTGTGTGTGTGTGTTTGTGTGTGTTTGTGTGAAGCCAACGGTAGGAAACCACAAAAACAAACAACTTCTCTTGACTCAAACAGTAGTTGAAATAGAAGTATGTGCAGGTGGTAACGTCATTTCTATCAATCAGTTTTTCCCGTGCCAGGAATTGTTTTGTTGGGCTGCAACAGATTCTTCCCACTGTCGATGGATTGTGGAATACTTTTTGTTTTCTCATTAAATAATAAAATAACTATTAAATAAAAAAATAAATTATCATCAAAATAAAAGCATCACTTCATCTCTGTACAGTGAAGGAAAATATCATTTTCTGAGCATTAATGTTGCTGTAATCAGCTCAAATTATGTATATCTTACTCATTATTTCAGCAGTGTATGCGTAGCCTATTTATTACTACAGTATGTGGCAGGTGACTGACATGTGTGAGATGTTTTTAATGCTAAAATGTAGAGCCCGACCGATATATTGGCGGGGGCTGATGTTATCGGCCGATATTAGGCATTTCCCGAACTATCGGCATTTATGTTAGCGAGCATCTGCGATGGGATTGGGCACCGAAAACCGGCTACAACTACCACAAATTCCCATTCAATTCCCATGGAATCGTTTGGAGAGCTTGTTTTCGAATCCGATCATCAGTTCGAAATTAAACATACGCTAGTTTTGTGGCCACTGTACTTCCAGCCGCTTGTGTTAAGTAGACCCCGACCGATATATCGGCAGGCCGATATTAGGCATTTTCCAAACTATCGGCATTTATAATGGGCAATAAGTGAATATTTATAAAATAAAAGGGACAAAAAACCCTTCAGGTGTTGCATAGTCTTCCACCAGAGGGCGCTCTACAACGTCCCTGTTGAAACACTCTTTGATATTTGTTGTTATTGTGTTTCATATCTTAAGTTTGTATTTTTATACATTTTATTAATCAGAACGTTCATATTTTGATGTTCCTCTGTTCTGTTGTGACAATAACACAAATGTATTTTTAAACGCCATTATCATATTATTTTAGTCAGGACTCCTAAATAAAAAATGTTAGGGAAATCTGTTTATGTTATGTGTTTCTGGGTTTAAAAAAAAAAGTTTATATCTGCTGATATCTATCTATCTGTCTATCTGGTTTTTTAATCACCACATATTTGTATCGATATTGGCCTTATGAATCCTTTATCGGTCGGGCTCTAGTGTTAGAAGCTTCTAGAAGCCCGGTAAAACAGTAAATCACCATTAAAACAAAATAGAATTTCCTCTTATCTGTGAAATAAGCCTGACAGGTTTCTATTCCACCACCTCAAAGAATCGATGGGAAGCAGAATCGAAAGGAAGAATCGGACGTCTAGACGATGCCCAACCCTAATCAGGAACCTCACATACAGCCTCCTGCAAGATGTTCTTATTAGTAACTTCCCCGGGACCAAGATTGTTCAAACAGAAACGCGGGTTGGCAGTGAGAGGTGAGGGTGTGTGTGTGTTCGTTCTCCTGCAGCGTGCAGGTCGAGACTGGCCGCAGCATTCCTCTCTGAAAGCAGAGGAACTCAGGAGAGATCTGGGAGGAGCAGGACTGATCAGTCAGCCAACTCCCTCAGGCTACAAACCAAAGGGTCTGGCCACGTGCTCCTCGATATCCAATTGTTAGCGGCAAAAGTTATGCGATTAGTCGTTAACTAATAAATGAATCTGCAACTATTTTGATAAGCGAGTAATCGGTTTGAGTCATGAAAAAATGTCTAATTTCTCTGATTTCAGCTTCTTGAATGTGATTATATTCTAGTTTTCTACACTCCTCTTTGACACCAGAGTATCTTTGAGTTGTGGATAAAATGACATTAAAGGGCATCATCGACGGATGAATCGACAGTGGAAATAATTAGTTGCAGCCCTAACTATGTGTTTACCACTACCCACCACAAGGACAATGACATCAGTCAGTAAAGTCACGTTTAGCACCGTAATCAGCACAGACAACAAAGCCCAGCAATGATCTGACTGTCAGATTTACTGTACATGTACAAACTGAGAGACGCACACAAATCTCTCTCTTACTTTGTGTGCATGCTTGGCGTATCTGCATCTCTGTCAGGTCATATCAGTATTAAATATAAGTTACATCATCACCATGACAGTCACCAAAAATAAGCAGTGTGGAGATGAGTTTAGATGCCTGTATCTACATTTACTTAAGTTTATTTTAAAACAGCAAGAATGTGTTTTTTTTGTAGTTTTTTTTTTATATAAAGGATTGGTGTTACCCACAATGTCTAGTCTACATCTCGGGACCAGAGTATGAAAATCGATAAAACATCAAATGTATGAGTGCAGAAATTTTGGTTTTTGGGTTGTTGTTGCTTCAGCCATTCATTCATTTTAATTCAACCTTTTATTTGAACTCGAAAGATCATGGAGTGGCGGCCCTCATATACAGTGACATATGTGACGAGTAAGCCAAAATACTGTTTAAATCAGCTGTTGCCATGATGTTGAACCCTGTGTGACTTGTTTTCCGCCTGTTCGTGAATGAATTGATTAATCAATTAGCTGCTGACTGTTTGTTTTTTGTCTTATGTGATGGTGCATTTTGGATGACACCAATCCTTTTTATAAAAAAAACATGCTTGCTGCTTAAAAAGAAACGTGTAAGTAAATGTTGATACAAGCATCTTAACTCCTCTCCAAACTGCTCATTTTTTGGTGACCTGGTGAAGATGGAACTTATAGTCGTGAAGCTGAATGTGTCCCAACCTTATCTGTGTTTGTCTGTGTGGCGGTGCTCATTCCAAAGTGTGCTGCTGGGTTTTGTTTTTGTGTGTGTCTGCTAATCTTATCACTCAACTGCACTCGTGCTGCTGCAAGAACGAAATGAGAACCCCTGTCAATAACTTTAGAAAGCTATGCGTGCTCCACCCTGTTTAACAGTGTGCAGCTGGTGACTATTTTATTCAGATTTAGCCAATAATGACAAGCTTTTATGTGTGTGGTTTTCTATTATGTGGCCATGGGAAAGGCTTGTTTCTGATTGGTGGACAGAGACTCCTTTTTATAGTAGTTCTGCTAGACAGTTTATATCGGTGCACATGTATATTAAACTGCACGTAACCATAGCAACAATACTGATGGTACACTAGAAGACTTTAAAAGACTAGAGTCTGACACCATCTCACATCTCAAGACAGTCATCTCACATCTAACTGTTAAAGACTGGAGATCTTGCAGGGTCACACACTGCAACACTACAGCTAGATTCATTTTGAAAGACTTAACCAAGCTAGCTAGCAACCGCTAGCGTTAGCTGGTAACTAACAATTGATGTTGAGATATTTGGTCAAAAATATGGTGATATTTGATTTTCTCTATCGGCCAGCCCTACTTTGAGGTGTGGTATTTTCAGGAAATAATAGACTGGCTGAGGAATATTTTTAATGTTGTAGTCTTCTTTTCTCTTGGACCTCGGGGCTGGCGACGTCTGTCTGTCTGTCTGTCTGTCTGTCTAACGCTGTGGTCCAGACTGATCACCTTGACAACTACAG